>CM061143.1:37553953-37823953 GCA_030710495.1 Labroides dimidiatus
GTAGCTCCTAAACTGTGTAATGAGCTACCCACCCATGTTAAAATGCCCCCCACTTTAGATACTTTTACATCTCGTCTTAAAACACATTTTTATTCTTTGGCTTTTAACCGAGCAGGAGAGTTGTGTGGTCTCTTTTTGTCTTTTATTGTTTCTAAATTCACTGGTTATTTTTTTGTGTTTTATGTATTTCTTGGCTCTATTTATATGTGTTTTATTTTACTGTTTTTAGTTTTTATTCTTTTTTTATATCTATTTTATTTATCTTAACTTTGAATTTTACTTCTTTATTTACTGTTTTTTTGTGTTGTGCAACACTTTGGTAACCTTGTTGTGTTTTATAAATGTGCTATATAAATAAAATGGACTGGATTGGATTGGTCTCAACTTGACTGGAGATGGGGTTGTATAAACCCTCTCCTTAATGCACTTCAAAGCACTTTATCAGCAGAATGTCAGGATAAAAGTGTCAGCATGTTCATTTGTAGTTCTTAACATGAACATAAACACATGAAAATAAAGCTGAGCACGTCTGAAGCCGCCGTCAAATCTTTGTCTCCTGATAAAAAGCTGCACAAGAACTCCTCACACAGGTTTCTGTCAAGGTCTGATTGTGCCGCTGAGCTCAAAGAGAGAGAGAGATGAGCGGTCCACATTCAGGTTGTTGTGATGATGTGTAAATGAACAAGTCTCTGCTTATATTTCTGTGTTCTGTGCTCTCCAGCTGGAAGTGTGGACTCTGTTTTGTTGTCAGATCATGTCGATGAAAAGATCAGAGCTGGGTTCCCTGGCGGTGGCTCAGCGTGAGGTCTCGTCGGCCGAACAGGGAGAGTTTCTCACCTCATGAACCACAGACAGAGCTCTGTAAGGAAACACAAACATATTAATGTGGAGCTGAGTGATGAATCCTGCAGCAGCTCACAGATGGTCTGATGAGGAGCCTGCACACAGGAACACAGCAGCTTCATGTAGATGTTTCTGTGAGATCAGAGCTGCTGGATCCTTCTTCAAGGAACGCTGCATGTCTGAACACAGCTGGACAACATGTCGACACAACACGCCTCAGCTTCAAAGCTTCCTCATTTGGCTTCCTAATGACGGTTTTAGGCTGGCAGTTTGAAGGGCTCCATGATCAAGAAAAACAAAAGGCCTCGGAGCCTTTTCTCGTTACCTGTAAAGCTATGTTCTGGTTGTTGGCTGTTGAGCTCCTTTGAGTGGTTCTCTCTCAAGAAGTGTTGATTACAAAAGTTGAAAGTTAAAGACAAAAAGACTTAGCTTGTCCATTAAAAAGTGGGAGTCGATGACTAGCAAAGGTGTGACAGTAAATATTAAACTCATACAACCTGTGAATAACAAACACTCTTTCTGGATTAAAAGTGAATTTCATGCTTCAGAGACTCTAAAACTTGGTGGCAGGGTCAGAGGCATAAACCTGTGTAGATTCATGACCGCAGCCTGGTGAACACACTCATCACACACATACAGAGCCTTCTGATTTATCAGCCTGAGTGTATGCAATCTGCTTCTGTTAAGCCCAGTCTCAGGTGTGTTGAGCTGTAAATGTTGGACATCTACAGAAGAGGAAAGTGCCAGTGAAATGAAGATAAAGTCCTCCATCACTGATGCTCGGTTGTGCAGTCGTTGTCCTTAAATGTTCCGTCAGTGCAGGACAGAATAAAACCTTCTGGTCACAAGGCTACAAGCAGAAACTGTTTCAAATTAGCGGTGGGTGGATCAATACGAAACATTGATGTAAGGATACTGAAGTTGATGTCAGTATTGATCAATACTTGTGTGATAATGTCGACAGTAATGTTTCAGTTTCTCTTCTCTCTGTATGCTCTTAGTCTTTGTGGTTGTAATTTTAGAAAAAAAAAAAAAATTAATATTGACCACTGAGATAGTCATATAATTCATTCAGCAAGTTCAAATAAATGCAAATGAATGCAACATACACATAAGATATGAATGTTACATATATATATATATATATATATATATATATATATATATATATATATATATATATATATATATATATATATATATATATATATATATATATATATATATATATATATACAGTGCCTAACAGATTTATTAGAGCAGCACTCAGTGTAAGATGTTTGCCACCACTGCCTTAGATTATCAGTGATGGTTAATCCACCAGAATGTGCAAGCTCTTTGATCAAAATTATATATTTCATGCTAAAATGTAATAATTGTTGCTATTATAATCATTCGAATTTAATATTTTACAACAAGCAGAAAAAAAATTAAGCACATCTCTTTTTCTGTTTTCTGATTGACAAATTAGTTATTTATTTGATTTTAAATTTAATTTGTATTCTAGACAGAAACCTTAGTTTTAGTGGTTGTTTGTTATTCTTCATTCATTTCAACAAGCTGTTTTCCTGTGTTAAAAGTATCTGTATGGATACTCTGAATCAGATTGGTACCAAATTTTGCAGTATCTCACACCACTATTTCAAACTTCAGAGCAGGTCAGTCCACCTGTTACCTGAGAGTCTCTGCTGCAGCACACGTCCAACTGATGCCCTGAAGTCCTGAAGTCCTGGTGTTCACACAGACAGAGCTCCTGGGTGCCTACTCTGGATCTCAGATTAGACCTCAGTCTGAATCCAACAGACGCAGAATAAAACACAGAAACACAGCTGAGATGATGTCTGCAGATGAACTGAGGGCCCTGGATGGGAAAATATCAGTGATGGATTGGCGATTCAGGGGTTATATGGATGAAGATGAATGGATTAATTTATTGATGGATTCATTAATGCATGGACAATGGTTGGATGGACTGATGATGGCTGGAGGGAGGGATGGATCGGTTTGCTGGTGGATAGATTTATGGAAGATTAATTAATAGACATATGGAGGATGACTGGATGAATTATCTGTTAAAAAAGGCAAGTGTTATAATGTGTTGATTGGTGAGTTGGATGGATGAATGGTTGGATGATGTTAATCTAAAGGATGGATAATCCTTTAGAAGTTTTAGAATTTACTTTCCAAACAAAATAGGCTTTTATAGGAAGCCAAGAGTGTTCCAGAGAGACAAGACAGGAGATGAAACAACAAGAGGCTGTCTGTGTCCAACCAAAGAAGAGACAATAAAGATCCACCTGTCTGGGCCAAAGAGCTACTGATACAGGTTACACCCATAAAAGACTACCTGAGCCATTGTGAACAGAGTGGGGAACGCAGAAAAACGCATCAGGTCTGTGAAGGACAAAGAAGCCACTCAGCAGCTAGCAGTACAAGACAGTGCAAAGGAGATAAAGAATCTGAAAGCAAAAGTGGAAGGAACAACCTGATCATCGTTAGCCTGGAGGACATCTTACTGGAGACCAGTGATCCTGCTTAAGATCCAGGCAGAGATTTGACAGCAATTTCCTGCTATATTCTCGACCGGAAGGAGACTGACCCAGCGCTGGAGGTGGACAGGCATCACAGGTCCCTTCGCATTCGACCTGATTCAAGAGAACCGTCGAGGCCATATATCGTGGGGCTGTTGAGATGGAGCGACTGGCAGCTCATTTTGAGGGCTGCAGCTAAAGAAGAAAATTTGTCTTGGAAAGGTAAAAATGTCCGGGTGTTTCAAGACCTCCCAGCTGATTCCCTACAAAGGCAAGTGGAGTATGCTGACATTAAGAAAGAAGCTTCACATTGCTGGGGTCTGTCTTTTTTTCCCTGCAACACTTATTGTGACTTTAGGTAAAGAGCAGTTTATCTATGCTGTACCTGATGAATCTGACAAGGACCAGACAGCTTGTCCTCTGTTTTTAGATAAGGATTAAGAGGAACATGACAGCAGTACAATTCTTAGTCTTAATTTTAAGACTAGAGGCATGGTAATAAGTCCTCAGTTTCTGGCTGGTTGTGTCTGTATCTTGGTTAAGGTTCTTGAAGCCTGCCCACGTTGGTTCATGGATAGAGGGGGAACAATCTTCTTTCAGCTTGGTTTCACTGCTTTAAGACACCTTTTTCCACATTTATACAATTTTTCATACACACACAACTTTGATCCAGTGTACTCATAAGCTGTGAGACGATGTTAATATACAGAAATTTATTGACAGTAATGCCATGTACTGTAGTAAACAGTAGAATACAGTGGCAATTGCTCTAAGACTGCAAGGGAAGCTCAGCTTCCCCTAAAATGTCCCCAAAAAAGTGTTGATATGTCCTGCTGTGTGTACATTTCATTGCCTAAATATGCACTAGAATACCTTCATCTTTTGTTCTGAATCAGCTACTTATCACAGGTAACTGGTGCCACTTCCTTCTCATTCATCCCCGCAGCGTCTGAGCGCTTTAACACAGTCGGACGCTGAGCGTCTTCAGACTTCAACAGTGTAGGGTAGAGTGGGTTGTTCCACTGTGGAAACTGGACGGTCATTGGATAAACGCTGGGCTTTGTCCCGCCCATCGGACGCTCAGCGTCTCTGGGGGTCTATGAGGCAGTGGGCTGGCCTGGACGCTCAGCTTCTGCATGATGATTGGATGATCTTTCTGAGGCTGAATCCCTTTTTGATTGACAGTGAAATGAACCAATCAGCGATCTTGAAGTAAAACTCTCTACCGGAGACTTTCTAACTTCTACATTCAGTTGTTCTGGACTGATCCGGAGGCTTTATCGATCCCCAGCGAGTTTACCTTTCTTAAAAACGACGAGCGTTGTGTTTAAAGATTCAAGATTCAAAAGATTCTCTTTTCACCAACAAGCAGCTACAGCTGCAGGTGTAGAGGGGAGCTTCTCCTGTTTAAAGCGGCTCAAGTTTAAGCAGTCTAGCTCTGCTGGCCATTGAGAGAACACTGGTAAAATCCCTGGAAAAGACACCTAGATGGCACGACATGGTCACAGATCATTTCCTTGAAAAGGAACGGAGGGTAGAATTTACGTTTAAATAAATCAACAAATTTATGATGTAGGCCAGAAAAAAATTGAGCTTCCCCTCCTTGACTGACCAGCAGCCGCCACTGGTAGAATACGATCATAAAAAAAGAGGACGAGGGTTCAATCCCTGCTCCTGAGCAAGACACTAAACCCCAAATTGCTCCTCTGTTGGTCAGTGGTTTGTAGTTGGATGGTTCGGCTCAATAATTCCCAAACAGTGGGCCATGGCCCACCAGGGGCGTGCAAAGGTATGGCAAGTGGGCTGGATAAAACTGATGGTTCCTACTGAAGAGCCATCCACCATCAGTGTGTGTGAATGTGGTGTGAATGGGTGAAAGAGACCAGCAGTGTAAAGTGCTTTGAGTGCTCAGAGAGACTAGAAAAGAGCTATAGAAGTACTGGTCCACTGACCAGACGTATCACTGAATGAGTTTATGTAGCAGAATGTATCTGTGTGCATGTACACGTCTACCTGTGTGTGGGTATCATTGAGTCTATGTATGTATGTTTGTATGTATATTTATTTATATGTATATCCTCATGTATGAATGTTAACTAAATGCAGCTTTCATCTGAACGGGCAAGTCTTAAGATATCTGTCCATAATTATTGATTATATAGTTTTGAGAACAAATATTAAAACATACTCCACATTTTAAACTGAATCTTGAAAGCTGATTTCTTCAGTTTGCTTCAGTCTGGTATTCTTTCTGTGAAAGAAACCAAAAGCAGATCCAGGAAAGCTCCCCACAGTCCTCTTTCATCCCACACACTCCTGTTCTTTTGTCATCAGCATTAATATTGTCAGGTTCCTCTGCTGAAGCACACCGACGCTGCACTTTCCAGAAAAAAGCCTCTAAATCTTCCCATCAAACCCAGCACCAGCCCACCCCTCTTCATCCCAAACACTCCATTTTTTTGTTGCTGTTATTAAACGTGAATATCGACAGATTCCCCGGCGAGCTGCGGCGTCCTCATCCATCCTCCCATCCTCCTCCTGCACACATCATCTGTTTCAGGCTGCAGGGCGATACATCACCGCGGCCAGCACAGAAAAGCTCTTTAAGTTGCATAAACACAATGTTGCCCAGGCCACCGCTGACTGCAGGTGATGGATGAGGACCGCACAGGACATAGAGAGAGAGAGAGAGTGGCTCCTTTCTCCTCAAATATTCAGATGTTTCGTATCTCTAATGTCTAAACATATGAAGCCAATACACCAAATAATGACATGTATGAGTCCTGATGCTGCGTATGATCATTAAACATATCCAAAGTGATTCTGGGTTAAGAGATATCAGATGGCGTACGGGCACCAGGACTCATTCAGCTTAGAAGATTTTTTTTTTTTCTCACAGTGTTACAGTTTTACACCAAGCAGAAACCTTCAGTCTGAAGCTGGTGCTGAAGGGTTAAAACCTGCAGTTCAGTGAATGTCCACTAGAGGCTGTCTGCAGAAACATCAGAAACCATGGACACACCCATTCAAAAAGATGATCGTAGTGTTACTCACACCGTCATTCCAGGAGAGGTATGTACGGTGGCCAGTGAGGAGCTCTGCTGCGGCAGTTTCACCAGTATACTTTGTGGAACTGTTAACCATGGTAAGACATGTTGAGAAACTCTCCAGAGTCCAGAACATTCAGCAGACAATTAAAAATAAATAAATAAAACCTGTTTCAGATCCTCAGACTGTAGCAGCAGCTCTAGTCAGTGTCCTCTAGAGGGCGGTAAAGGTTCACGCACTGTTAGCATCTTTAATAAAAGCGTTTTCTCTCTCCGTTATTTTACACACGGCAGTAAGAGGGGAGGGGGGGGGGGGGGGGTTAGGACCTCTAACATGCAGCCATGAATTTTGGGCTTTCAGACGTCCTGACTTGTTTGAATATTTCTTCTCTGATGAAAATTCAGGTTTTGTTGAAATGGGAAACAGGAGCTTGTGTGATGTTGTGTTACACAATGCACTTAATAAATAACAGGCAGAGGATCCATCTGTGCTGTGTGTGTGTGTGTGTTCTGTGTTTGTGTGTGCAGGAACACACTCTCTGCAGGACGATGGAGTGTGTCCCCACCCCCCACATTAAACTGGAGGCAGAGAAAGCTGGCACACTAACAGACTCTATCCTCACTTCCCCTTTACATCCACTCGACTGCTGAAAAACTTTTAAACCAACTTCAAAAAACGTCCCGCTTCCTTTCTCAATTTTCCTACCAGGCTGTGCTCTGATATGTAACGCTGATATGAGCAAACAGGGGGAAGGCTGCAGCCACTCTGGAAGGGAAAAGTTTGGAGGTAAAGGTGTTTCAGGCGCTCACAGCAGCCAGAAAAGGGCGAGTTTGACTTTCCGGCTGAGCGTGGAGAAGTGGAAATCACAGGTGTATTTGCATTTCTAACGTGCTGTGTCAGGAGGACGGCTGTTTGACATGCTGATAGAGAAGCTTCAGGTGTGACCGAGCTGTAGGGAGCAGGTTTCTATGGAGTCAGATCAGTCTCAAAATTCACAAATGCACACAGAAGGATTCACAAATGTATTTCTGACTCACACACAAATATATATCACACTACACAAATGTGAAAAAAATCCACAAATCAAAAAAAACAAAACTCACAAACACATTTCTGATTCACACACAAATGTTTGTTGTTTTATATATATTTAATAGAAATTCACAAATATACGGCACATTTATGAGCTGCTTTTCATTTGTGAACCTCGCTGCATTTGTGTGTGGATTTTTCAGACTCCCCTGACGATTCATAGATGCATTTTTTTCAACAGGAAAATGTCTGTAGCCAATCAGATGTCTCTCCCCAGTTCAGCCAATCACAGTAGCATAGATTCGAGAGTGTGTTTTAATGTGATTGCTTTAGCATTTAACTGCGCGTATAGAAGTTCTAACAACAGCAATGGCTATCACTGGAAACCACAACTAAAATCTGATCATAAGCTGTAAATATGTTTAAACACATTTCAAAGTGTTCTATTGGAGATTATTCAATAAGTTTAAATGAATGCCGTACAAAAACAAGGGATCTAATTTCATGCTGGGGTTTAATTTTATGCTGTTAAGGTAGAATTCATCCGTCCATCCAACAATCAGTTCACTGCACTCATACATCGAAGGATAATACATCTTTCTTTTTTGTATATATATATGACAATTTTTTTTATTTTTCTTGTACAACACAACAAAAACATTACACATCACACGTACATATATTCACACTTGCACACACAAACATAGTCTACACAAAGAGAGTAAGCCAGTACAGTGGGACAGGCATTAAGCCCCTGTCCGACTTTGTGCCAAGCAGGTCAGGGGTCCAGCCCCAACCCACCAGTATCAGAACAAAGACAGAGAGCGCAGAGTAAGACATACACTCCTGCTCAAAATTTTAAGACCAGTTGAAAAATTGCAAGAATTCACATTTTGCACTGTTGGATCTTAAGGAGGTTCTAGGTAGTGCTTCAAGGTGCAAAAAGAAAAAATGGGAGTGAGACAAGAAAATACTTTAAGTAAGCGGTTTATTGCAAACAACAATTAAACTGAAATAAGTTCTTCATCAGCTGACCAAAAGTTGAAGACCACAGCCTTTAAAAGCCCAAATCTCATAACCATCAGACAGAATCTGCGAGAGAAGGGCTTAAAGAGCAAAAAACGTCCTCAAAGATCTCGTCTCCTTCAACAGCACAAAATTGCCTGTTCGGAGTTTGCACGAGAGCACCAAACGTGGGACATGGGGAGGTGGAAGAAAGTTTTATTCTCTGATGAGAATTTTTTTTTATCTTGATGGTCCTGATGGCTTCCAATGTTCCTGGCATGACACTGAGATCCCACCTGAGATGTTTCCTACACGGAACAGTGGAGGGGGCGCCATCATGATCTGGGGGGCTTTTTCCTTCAATAGAACAATGGAGCTCCAGGTTGTGCAGAGGCGTCAAACAGCAGCTTGTTATGTGGAGATGTTGTAGGGGGTGTCCCTCATGTCTGAAGACCATCGTCTGTGTGGTGATGACTGGGTTTTTCAACAGGACAACACTGCAGTTCACAGTGCCCGCCTGACAAAGGACTTCTTCCAGAGAAATAACTTCAGTCTTTTGAAACATCTTGCGTCTTCCCCTGATCTAAATCCAATTAAGAACATTTGGGGATGGCTGGTGAGGGAAGTTACAAAAATGGACACCAGTTCCAGACAGTAGATGCCCTCCGTGAAGCCATCTTCACCACTTGGGGCAACATTCCCACTAGCCTCCTGGAAACACTAGCATCAAGCATGCCGAAACCAATTTTTGAGGTGATCAACAAGAATGGCGCAGCTACTCACTATTGAGACTTTTTTTTTTTGGAAAATTTCATTTCTATTTTATAGGGTTTTGTTTTTTTTGTTTTTTTAGATGTGGTCTTAAACTTTTGATCAGCTGATGAAAAACCTATATCCGTTTAATGGTTGTTTGCAATAAACCGCTTACTTAAAATATTTTCTTGTCTCACTCCCACTTATTCTTTTTGCATTTTGAAACATTACCTAGAACCTCCTTAAGATCCAACAGTGCAAAATGTGAATTCTTGCAATTTTTTCAACTGGTCTTAAAATTTTGTTCAGGAGTGTACGACATGTTTACAACTGAATGTCACACCACTGAAAAACAGGTACCCTTGGTAAGGACAACCAGACCTACCATAATCCAGTAGGATCACCAAATGCTGCATATAAGCCGTGTAAATATGACCTTGGGACAAACTTCTTAAATACATACCATAGTGTATCCCCCTCCGTTTGTTTCTTATCTAAAGTGGCATAATTTGACTCATCAGATTTTTATGGTCACTGCCCAGATCTTGCAGAGCAGAAGCTGCTTGTTCAATATATATCGATATACAATATAAGACAATTTCCACAGAAATCCTGAGGGGGCCTTGGGTGGCATGCCGACTGACATACTAGATATACTTCTTGATATACCTGGAACAGCTGTGGAAAAATAATGGCTACTCATGGACTGTGGGTGTGTTTGATGAGATTGGTGTGTGGATGCATATCCATACAACTGGTTTCTGGTTTAACTGAGGTTAAATTTAACTCATTCAAATACATGCACGCTGTGTGTGTGTATGCTTGTTTTGGTAGTATAGCCAGTTCTTCCAGAAGGTCCTAGAATGTCCTTATGAGTCATTATTTATGAACAGCTGTTTGGTTTCCCTGGTGATAGAACATAAAGGAACACTTCTTAGTGACAGCTGATCTCGGGCTGGATTTTTGGGTGCGACATGGGTTTGAACAAGCACTCACTGTGTCAAAACTGTGATAGCTATCAGAAAAACAAGCACACTGTGAGAATCCAGAGACTCTGAGGAATCTGTCAATGTGCATTTTATATGTCAGGTAAAACTTTTTCCCACACAGCCGAGTTGAAAACAAGTGATCCTTTGCTGAAAACCCCTTAAGATTTAAAATGGAAGTAAAGGGGGAAAGGTGGTCAGGTTTGCCTGACAGTTGGCCCTTTCCTGACTAAGAGCTCCATCCTTTGACTTCAAAGGCTGCTTTGACAGAAGCCCAAAAAGATTACCTATGTTTTAGTGCCTTTTTTTATGTCTGTGGAGTGAAGTTTGTGGATTTGCGGCCAAGTTTTTTGAGGAATTCCTTGTGTCATCAGCTGCTGCTCCCACTCTGACTGATGTCACGCACTCCGAGAGCAGAGTTTTTAGTGAAAAATCTCAAAACTTTGTGTTGCTTAACCTTTATTTTCTTAAAATCTTTTGAAGATAGCAGAAAGCCCATCGAAATTAAAGCTGTAGACAGATCTGTCAACATTCTGAAGTAAGAATGAAGTCTGTAGGTCAAAGTATGGCGAGGCAGGAGCAGTGGGAAAAAGTGTTTTGTTTTTTTTTGTGTGTGTGTGCTCGGGGAGTCTCCCTTTGCATTTCACATGAGAGTTTTTCGTCAGTTTTTCAGGATTTACTTAGCCAAAAACCGCCAAAATTCTTAGAAAAGTCATAGCCCGCCAATCTGGAAATTTTGTCCCGAAGATGAAAAAGATGAAGAAAGAAACGAACAGAAGAGCATAGTTGGCTCATGGCTTCGCCACTCTCCCCCATAGCAAAGCTTTAGGGGAGAGTAGCTCATGCAAAGCCTGAGACCCAGTGAGCTATGGATTCTAGAAACAATACTTCTACTAAAGACAGCATCCTTTAACTCATTATCAATCAGTTTATTATCACCTAACACAATGTTTTGAGGAATAAGACTGTATATGATGGACAACTATTGCAAAAAATACTGGAAGACATCCAAATCGTTCAGACCAAATTTTACCCTAAGTTTATGAAAATTAAACATCTTTATTACTAATGAGTATGTGGCCCAGCTCAGCAACATTTTTATCTAACCTTGTAGCATTGTTAATAGTTTTCCCACCAGCCATAACCAATGAGTTTTTTTTCATAAAGGAGAGGAGGGCAAGGATAAGCCATTCATTTTCAGATGTTTTTGTGGTGCTTTGGCTGTTTTACATGAAAATAGAATGATAGTGTTTTTATACGCTTGTCAAGTTTGGGCTGATGCCAAAAAGAAGCCAAGGAGACATTTTTTCAGTTTCCAGATATTATCTGCTTCAGCCATCTCCAGCGACCCACACCTGCCTCATCTTTCTTATATGCCCAGGATATTGGGGATACACCATTGTATGCTAAATAATATGTGTACACATCTGGCACCCCTAGTCCACCCATCGTCCTTGGAACAGACAATCTTTTAAGACTATTTTTTTTTATCTTTCCATAGAAATAAAGAAAATAACATTTTGATCTCTTTGAACCATTTCTGAGGGATTTCTAAGGGGACTGCAGAAAAAATAAAGGCTAATCTTGGGCGCACATTCATTTTTACAATGATAATGGTAAGTTTGTCCATCTATTTAAATTGTAGTTCACAGTTTTTAATCATTTGGGGCCGTTCAACTGAAAAACTCTGTCAATTGGAAATTTATCCCCTCCCTTCTGACTTCCATACAACAAGAGTAGAGCCCAGATGATCAGGGTCTGTGAGCAGATTTAAGGAGATGATCTTGTATCCAGAAAACTTGTCAAAGTCACTAATAAGTTTAAGTAAATGAGGCAAAGAGTATGCAGGTCTAGACAGTGTCAGTAAAGTATAATCTGTGTAAAGATTAGCTTTAAGATCATGATTAAACGGTGTAATACCTGTTAAATTCAGATTTTTTTTTTTCTAATAGCACAGGCAGGGGGTCCGAGTGCTAAAATGAAGATAGCTGGAGAGGCTGGGCAAGCTTGTCTAGTGGATCTCTAAAGCTGAAAAGTGGGAGATATCAATCCAATGGTTTTGACACAAGCAACCAGGTTTTGATAGAGAGCCTTAATCCACTGTATATATATATTTTGGTCCGAAACCAAACTTAGACAATATGTAAAACAGATAAGACCACTCTATTCGCTCTTATGCTTTTTTTCCCTTTTTTTTCATCAAGAGAGATTGCAACCACAGGATGTTGAAGAGATGCAGCCTCTGACATTACATGGAAAAGTCTTTGCATATTATGAGCAGAATGACGCCCAGCATATATCCCACTTGATCTACACGAATTAATGAGGGGATTACTGTCTCAAGATGCATTGCAAGAATTTAAGCAAAGATTTTATAGTCATTATTTAACAGACTCAGGGGACAGAAATTGCCCATATCTGAATGATCTTTTCCCTTATTAGGCAAAAGGTGGATAATGGCTACATTCATACTATGAGGCATGGATTGAGTGGCAATAATATCCCTGTATAGTAATGTCAGAATTGGATAAAACATTTATTATAATCAACACTGAAGCCATCCCGACCTGGGGCTTTGCCAGCAGTGATAGCTTTAACAGCCGCCTTGATCTCTGATTCCTGGACATCTGTCTCCAGATATGTCCTGTCATCTTCTTTCAGCTGAGAGAGAGGTGCAGTTTTCAGAAAGCTGTCAACCATATTTGAATTATAGTTACATTCTGATTCATATAACTTTGAGTAATAGTCTTAAAATGCCAGATTGATTTATTTCTGCTCATATACTAATGATCCACTGTGATCACATACGGCAGTAATGGATGAGTTGTTTTAATCCTAGTGCAAGCATTTTACCAGCTTTTTTCCTTGGCCTGGATATGTATGCAGTAGAAGTTTCTTCATGTTTAACTGAGGGTAACTCTGTTCTGGTCTTTAACGCCATAGTCTTTCATTTCTGACCACATCACCCCGGTTCTTCACAACCTTCACTGGCTCCCTATCCCATACCGCATCAAATTCAAAATCCTCCTACTCACCCATAAAGCACTCCATAACCAGGCCCCCTCCTACCTTAAAGATTTACTCCATCCCTACACTCCTTCCTGTACCCTCTGCTCCTCTGGTGTTAACCTCCTCACTGTTCCAAGGACCAAGCACCGAACCTGGGGGGACAGAGCCTTCTCTGTTGCTGCCCCCTCCCTTTGGAACTCACTTCTACAACAAATTCCTACCATATCTGACCCCACCACCTTCAAGACACGATTAAAAACAGACCTCTTCCACACTGCTTTTAACCTATAACCTCTTTTAATATCTAAATGTTTAGTTCAACCTTTTTAACTTTGCTTTTCATCTGCAATTTTAACTGTTATATTCTATATTTGTTTCATGCTTGTTGGAATGAATTTGTTTGTTTTTTTGCAAATCTGTATTTGATGATTATTTGAATTTTATCTTTAACTTTGTTAACAGTCTTTGAGTCCTTGAAAAGCGCTATATAAATAAAATGTATTATTATTATTATTGGGAACGCTCAGATGTTGCATTTCCAAGGTCTTCAATTCTAGCAGGAGTTTATTTTTTCTTTGGCTTCTTTTTCTCTGTTTTGCTGTGCCATAACTGATCCACCAACTTCTGTATGTAATTTTAAAACCCTCCCAAACTGTCTGTATTGATACAGCAGAGTTCAAATTAATCTTAAAAAGTCAGATATTCTTTCATTAATCATAGCAACAAATTCCTTGTCCCACAACAGCATTTTGATGAGCTCCCACTGCTTTGTTTTATATAGATTAAAGCAAGGAGAAAATGTGATGGAAATGGGAGCATGGTCTGAAATTTAAAAGTTGTGGACCTCTGGATTTATCACATTATTCATTAAATGATTTGACAAAAGCAGGCAATCAATCCTAGAGTCGGAGTTATGTACTTTCCAATAAAGAGTATATTTATGACAGAGTGGATTTACACACCGCCAAGCATCATTTTCTCCCATCAGCTTCTGGAGTTCATCAAAGGCAGAGGAGAGAGCAGCATCTGCTGGGAGGGGACATCCAGAGTGGTCCAGCAGCGGATTATAAACCAAATTCATGTCCCCACCAAGCTGAATGGGCTCTCCCATAAACTCTGAGACAGAAATAACTAAATTTGACAAGAATTCAGCATCCCCAAGATTAGAGACATAAGCCTGTTTTGTGATTTTTTTTTATGTTGAAGAAAACCAGACACTATGATATACCTGCCATTGTGATCTAAAATTACATCAGTATGATGAAATGATGTTTTCTTTGAGATATCGATGCTCCATCTCCTGGTGCAGAAAATTTTTGGTGCTTTAATTTTAAGGATTTTTTTCATTTAGATAAGTCTCCTGTAACATAGCTATATCACATGCAACAGATATTAGATGTGAAATTATTTTATAACATTTAACTTTATTAGAGACTCCATTAACATTCCAGCTAACCACCTTTATAGCATTGGGACCCATAAAATAATTATAAACTCAGTATTTACATGTGTACATCTCTATAGTTTCCACCATAGCTTACTCTGCAACTCTGGGGAGATGACAAGGGATGACAAATTAACATACACATGCACACATGCATTCACAAAGATACGCACAAGTGCCAATAGGCTGTAGACAGCCTTTTTCTAAAATCAGTAAAGAAAGCCGAAAATGTGGATGATGTTTTGTTATACTCTGTATAGTTCTTAAGTTTTGAAGAGTGTCACACCGATGTGTTGTTTAACAATGAAGGGCACTGACTGTCTCTGCTGTGAAATGCAGAGAATCACTTTGCACTTTTCATGATGATACGGGTTGGTTATTTGACAACACTGTCCCAGTCTTAGTCAATGGAAAAATGTAGGCCATACCGAGACAAACTGAACTGAACTGCTTGGTGGAACCATGTATTTAATATTTTTTAAAACCACCGTATTGTATCCTAATATACAACAGTTTTTTAATTGAAAATAATGTTAAAAAGTGGGGTGGTCTTATTTGCAGGGTCTAACTACTGGCACAGGCTGATAGTTGTGTAGGCTCGCTACATGACTGCATCAGCTGAGGGTGCCATCAGTTAACAGAAAACTGAGGAGAGGTTATGATGCTTATTTTAAGATAATAATGGTCAATGCAGCAGAGACGTCAAACAACCGTCAGGCAGCCAAAATACAGTGCTGCTTGAAAGTTAGTGAACCCCAGAAGACACGGTCACTGTTTTTGTTAAAAAACAACATTACAATAACCTTACAAATGCACATCCAAATCCCAATTTGTAAATAAAACATGTTCAAATAATGGACAAACACAGAAAGAGATATTTTCATTATTCAATTCAACAAAAGTGGATTATTTGACAACTGAGAATTTAACATATGCTAAAGTATGTGAACCCCTGTAGTTAGTAGCTTGTGGCTCCTGTTTTTGTTGCTTGACTTCAACCAAGCATCATCTGTACCCACTAACCAGTCTCTCACATCTACTTATGGAGATTTTTGCCCACTCCTCCTTGCAGAACTCTGCCAGGTGAGAGAGGTTGGAGGGACACCTGGCATGTACCATCTTCTTGAGGTCTGGCCACAACATTTCAATCAGATTAAGGTCTGGACTTTGACTGGACCAATCCAGAGTACGGATCCTCTTCCTCTGAAGCCATTCCTTTGTAGTTTTGCTGGAATGCTTTGGGTTATTGTCTTGTTGCAGAATCCATTTCCGTCCCAGCTTCAACTCCCTGACTGATGGCAGGAGATTCTGGTCAAGAAGTTCTTGATAGGCCTGAGAATTCGTGGTTCCCTGGATAATGTGGAGTCATCCAGGTCCAGAAGAAGAAAAGCAGCCCCAGACCTTTACATTTACACCCCCATGTTTCACTGTTGGGCAGCTGCGTCACCAGACAGATTTCAGTGGGGCACGTGCCCCAGTATTGATCTGCAGTTGCCCCAGTAAAAATTTCACCAATAAAAAAGAATCACTTCAGAGTTTTAAGTCTACATAGCACAGCGCACATACTACTTACTATGGTAATTTATTGCTATGGTATTCACTCCACATAAATAATGCGCACATGGCTAATAAATATGGTAATTTATTCACGTTATTCACGCTCTCATGAATTCTTTGTGCCCCAGGTGTGCCTCAGTACTGATACAGTATTAGGTTGAGGTTCTTCTCTTGAAATGCAGTGTTGGCTTCTCTCCAAACATGGAGGTTTTGATTGTGACCAAATAATTTTACTTTGGACTCATCTGTCCAGAGGATGGACTTCTAGAAGGCCTTTGGTTTGTCCAAGTGCTCTCTTGCAAAGTTGAAACAGGCAGTTTTGTTTTTTTTTTGAGAGCAGAGGCTTCCTTCTGGCAACACTCCCATGAATGCCATGGCTATTTAATTTTCTTCTGATTGTAGACACATTTGTCCCAGATGCTACCAAGGAGGTCTGCAACTCTCTGGAGGTGATATGTGGGTTGGCTTCTACCTGATTTATTATTTTTCTGGTGCTTCTGGGTGATTTTTTTGATGGACGTCCTCTTCTAGGCAGAGTTGCTGTAATGTTGAAGGCCTCCCATTTGTAGATGATTTGTCTTACAGTGGATGGATGGAGCTGGACTCTTTTGGAAATGGTCTTATATCCTTCAACAGACTGATGGGCTGTCACTACCCTCTTCCTTATGTCATCAGATATCTCCTTCCCTCTTGGCATTGTTGATCTGTATGGACCTAAAGTGGTTTGGCTGCTTTCTTCTCTCTTTTGATTAGTGCTGGTCAGACCCTTTCTCAAGGATGTCTCATACCATTGGTCCGATTAACTGATTAATTAAGCACCCAAATGTGTTTCACCTGAGTCCTTTACCTGCATGACTACCAGTGCAGCTGGGGGTTCACTTACTTTTGCATATACACCAATTCTATGTTTTACATAGTTTTTGGGGTATGTATGCAAGTCCCTCTAGAAAATTACATACAACTGATAAACATAAATCTGACATTTTATTTATAAAAACTTGTGATGATAGAATAAGAAAATCATGGCAAAACAACAGAAACATCTAAACTGTTCAAGGGGTTCACAAACTTTCAAGAAGCACTGTATATGAAGTTGCTTAGTTTAATGTCTGAAGATGGAGTGTCTATAAATATGGTATAGTATTAAAATGTTTAAATTGCTGAGTGGGTGGTTTGTTTAGGTACTGCATTTAAATTATAGTGATTGTTTTAAAATGATAAAAATCTCATTATTAGTATTATTTCAGTGATTTTCTCATAATTTCAATGAAAAAAAAATCTTTAAACAAAGTGCATTTTGGTTATCAGAGTCTTGTTTTTACAAGACTGATCTTGAAAAGTGAGGGGTCTTCTTATAATCAGGGTCATTCTATATTCGGATCAATATGATCATTTTTAGCAGTCTCAGTCTTGAGAGTGAGTCTATCTGACAGTAATTAAACTGACCTTTTCCAGTTTCCTGACAGACACTATGACTTCCTGTTTACAGCTGTGATTAAAACACCAACATAAAACCGCACCAACTTAAAAACCTGACAGACAGGTGCAGACGCCAGCTCCTGGTGAAAGCTTCCTGATGATGGACGGGTATTTGGTTTTCAGACAGCCCTCAGGACATTATTAGCCTGATTGTTTTGGCCCCCAGCCCTGTGTGTGTTGGTGGCCCTCCTGCTGGGCTCCTAACAGAGACTAATCCTGCTGAATAGAAACAATATGGTACAAAGCTGCAGCTCAGCAGCAGGTGTTCTGACGGTTTACACACACACACACACACACACACACACACACACACACACACACACACACACACACACACACACACACACACACACACACACACTTGTAAGTCATTAACATTGACAGACACTTGGAAGACACGAGCAGCATTTTACAAATTAGATTAATATTAGGTTAATTAGTCAGAGCTGCTTTTAGATGCTAAAAAGAGGCTGAACATGTGACATAAACTGAACACACACCCCGACAGACACAGAGAGTCTAAAGCATGAAGCTGAGGTGTTTTTTTTTCCTGGAGGCTAGCTCCTGGCTGCTGTCATGTTGGTTTTTAAACCAGAAAGAGAATGTAACTCTGTGCTATCACATATAAACAGTCAACACCCAGGGCTAATTTATTAGCAGCTAACAAGCTAAATTTCCATCCTTGTGGTGAGGGTCTGCTTGAGGCGGCTGGCCAAATTTATTCATCAGACTAAATAAGCATAGAGAGGCACTGAACATACCAACTCACCACGTTCTCATCTTCTCAGAGGACTGAAGTCTGCCAGGTGAGTCAGTAACACAGCTGATGACCTGACAGGATCCAACAACAACCCTGACTGCTGCACCCTGTCTGCCAAATAGTCATCTGTGATAAACACCATGAGCCAACAGGCCAGGTGCAAGCCAGAGAGTGAGGGATGTGTTCCTACTTCCTGGAGAAATGTCATCCAAACTGTGAGATGAGAATATCACTGACTGACAGGCTGGGCTCAGACTTCACAGAAACACATCTCATCATACCACTCTCAAACGTTTCTGATGAAAAACAGCTTTCAGAGGCTGAAATACAAAACACAGAGAGTGAGTCATTCATCAGGTCAGGATCAGGACAGCTCTGGAATCCTCTGGGAGGTGCTCTGGTATCTGCCACCAAGATGTTGGTGAAACACTTCCTGGAGACAGTGGATGGAGCATTCACAGGTTTATTTTTCCACCTGTGAGATGGGACACAAAACCAAAACAGTAGCTCAGCTTCTTTTTCTCATCAGAATTACAACATGTGATAAAGTTTCAGAGTTTTTAACACTTTACATGCATTTTTAACATATGTACTAACAAAACTGCAAACAGGAGACCGACCTACTCCCAGCACAGCGTTGCCAGATGGGAAATATAAACTTATCGTACCAGAGCCTCAAAATTATCGTAGTTTGGGGGAAATTATCGTACACCCGACAAAATAATCAAAATAACTGATAATGATCAAAACAACTGTGTAATTGTTGCGTGAAAATCACAGTTGATCCCTCTGTTTAGTGTCCTACAGGCACTTTTGTGGGCATTCATCGCCCTGCCCCACATCAGCAGTGTTTGATCAGCAGCTCGAGGCTCCGGTGCTCATTTTTCTCTCAACTGACCGACTTCCTCCTGACGGAGCTCCTTCGACCGTGATTGGCTGTCAATCCTTCTGAGACGAATGACACTTAAACTATGATTGGCTGGAAACGTCACATGGTATAAGATGCATTTAGGGTTTATGGATAAATCTGTCAGACTGGGGTAAATCTGTAACAACCACACGAAACTGTCAAATTATCGTACATTTCACCTTTTTTGGAATTATTGATCAAACATCGTACAGAGGGCTTAATTATCGTACAAATACGATAATTATCGTACGTCTGGCAACGCTGTCCCAGCATAAAAGACTGAGCAAAATCATGTCATGTGCAGCATTATCAAAGAAGTGACTCTCTACGTCCCTCTATGTCAGAGGTAAATAGGCTACAAATAAACTCATTTAAGTACATGAATATAAGAATGAATCAAATTAATCTGTGGATAATTTTCACATCTGTGTAAAATGATATATATTTATGTGTGAGTCAGAAATACATTTGTGAATTCTTCTGTGTGCATTTGTGAATTTTGAGACTGATCTGACACCATACTGATAAACTGTCACAGAGCTCAGGATCAGATTGATAATCAAATTCAAAGTGTGGGTAAATAGTATTGTTTCTCAGTGTTTTATTCCTCCTGAATGTGGATTATCAGACATGTTTGAAGACTCAGAGCTTCTGTGCAACAGTTGTTCTGTATGAACAGAAATCCAGAGATCCAGATGTGGATTAAAGGATGAATAGCTTTGCTGCAGACTGCGATAAAGAACAAGTTCATTCACAGCAGCAAAACACAAGGCGAACTACATTTCCTATTTGAAGACTTTAGAGTTAAAGTTAGATCACAGTGCTTTAGTTATTGTTGCTTCAAACTCACTCCTGCAGACATGTTAAGTGATGGTTGAATATCATCGGGGGAGGACTCAGTAAGAACTGAAGCTCTTTTTTTGACTGAAGCTGGATGTGGACGTCTTCTTCTTCTTTTATCTGAATGTACGGCTGGCGGTAAGCTGCAGAGTGAGGTGCTACCTCTACAGCATGGTGGGTCTGTGCAGCGTTTTCAGTTAGAAACATGACAAACAAGTTATTTACAGGCTTCACTTATCCTGTAGAAATGCACCACACCAAAAACTGACGTCAGTTAAAATGATCAGAGGTCTCCATGTAATACTAATCCTGTGTGAATAGTGCTTTACAATCAACATTTTCTGCAACAGTGAAACACACGTTCAAAGTCAGAGTCTTTTATTCTGCAGCTGGTCTAAAAGAAAATGAAGACTGGTGCAGATATAAACCCATTAGGTCTATCAGAGAGACTCCATCAATGCCATCTGAAAGACAGGAGTAAGTATCTCCGTCCTCTCTTCCTGCTGTATCCTCCAGGAAGCTTGAGCTCATCTCGTCTTTAACTCGAACATTTAAAAAGGCAAAATGTCAAACGCCTAATCTCCTTCTTAAACTGCAGTTTGAGCTCATCAGTCTTGCTCTGCTGTCTCTCTTCCTCTCACTGGGAAAGAGAAGGAGACAGAGAGAGAGAGAGCGAGAGAGAGAGAGAGAGAGGGAGGAGGGGATAGGACTGTGTGGCAGGCGGGTTAATAACTGGCTTTGCTCTGGACGCTTTAAATTGGTTTCCATTGACACCTGCTATCTCTCAGCTGATAGCGGCAAGGACCTCATCAAGTGTACAGACGCTGCTGGTGGGGAGCCAAATAACCCACCATAGAGCAATAACTTCAATCCTCCATACACACAGCTTTTATTGTGTCCATGTCCAATCCCTGAGTTTTGTTCCTCCCTCTGCCGGGACGTTGCCTTCAGTCACTTTTCAGCTGCCCTCGATACCTCCCTCAGATAAACCCTTCGTTTCCATTCAGGCTTTTTAATTGCTTTGCCACGAGGTTGTGCTTATCTCAAATTAGACATTCAAATATTGAAATATTTGTCATTACCAGGCTTCATTTTTGTCAGGAAGGGGAGATAATCCAGTACAGGGCAGCTGAAGAGAGACAGAGGTGACTGCTGAGAGACAGGAGCAGAATAATTAGCAACAGTTAGACATACAGATGAAAATATCTGAACAATCCAGGTTCATATGCATTAATTGTGTTTAAACTTTAGTTTCATGAGTTCATGATTTTAAAACCATTAGCTCTAGATATGGACAGAACTCAAACCTGACTCTGACCTGAATCTTACTTTCTTCTCAGTTATCATCATTAATGTGAATTATTTACCTCAGAAAGAGCCACAAAGGCAAGGAGCAGACAAACATCATTGAGACATATAATGGAGTCATGAAACATTAATCCTAAATGCAAATGAGTGGGTGAGGGAGGGGGGGTTCAGGGTAAACAGTAATAGAAGTTACTATGATAAGAGAGTCAGTGAGGGTAGGACTTGAAAAGCTTCTGCTTCCTCCTACTCCTATTCGGACTCATGAAGGGCTTTATTTATTGGTTGTATGGCACTATGGAATTGTATACCCTTGAATTGTTTTTTTTTTTTTATTTGATTTTTTCATTTGAGTTTGTTCAATATAAAATCCTGCTGTTAGCTTTAATCAGTTCAGTACACTGGGATTTGGCTCCAAATTAACACTTTTCTAATCATTATCTGCCTTCTTGTACATTTTGGCACACTGTAGTTGAGCTGTTGCTACATGGCACACTTCACTTTTTTAAATTCCTCCCAAACTGCTCAGCTAACAAGCCAAAGCAGTCTGCACTTTGTGTTGAGCTGTGAAGTACTCTGAGTCTGAGCCCGTGAGCGAAGCATTCAGGTGCAGCTGCATCACAGACGCTCAAACACTGACAGAGCTCTGTTCACGAGAGACAATCAGCACAGATCCGAGGATGAGAACTGAGCTGAGGATCAGACAGGTTCAGTGGAAACTGACTGCAGCTCCACACTGAGGAAGACTCAGGTCTACAGCCTGGTTCATGACCTTCATCGAATTAACATCTCTTTTCTAAAACCTGTTGCCTGATGTGCAGCTCCTATCAAATGCAACTACCCCTGTCATGATCAACATCAACTATAAAACATTTAAAATATTTATCAAGGGTAATTATTTAGGGGTCATGTTTAAATGATGTACAAAACCCCCCAAAATGTAAGTTTATTAAACAGTACATGTAGAGAGAGTGAGAAATCTGTTTCAAAAGGGAAAAATGTCATATTTTTCTCCTCACGATATTCTGTACGTCTATCCTTCTTCCTTCTGAATGAGACCCTGACAGTTGACGTTCAGACTCGTACAGTGATTGGGTGTCCTTCACTGACATCCCTAAATATGAAAGAGACTGAGGAGATTCAATGACAGAGTGAATTCAGAACACTTCTTACTATCGCTGTCTCTCCTCTCGGGTTGCTTTAAATCCATTTCTTTCCGTCCAAGTTTCCAATATGAAATCTTGGTCAGCTCTCAGCAGAGGTCAGTCTGAAGATTTATAGACCCAGCCTGTTTCAGTATGTTAGATTACATGAACTTTAGAGAAGAAATATGGACCTCAGTGAGCAAAGACATCCTGTATGAATTTATTCCAGGGCAAGGTGTGACATGTGACTGTTGCCAACGTAGTCTTACATTACCGTCACTATTATTCTGTTACCAGTGTTACTCACCGCTGCAGTGTCGTAACATCATTTACAGCTCATAATAAATCTCTATTTTTTTCTCTCTGGTGTTTTATAAACTCTCATTTCAGTCTCTTTCATACACTTTTTCTTTTTTAGCAAAACAAATCCCCTTCACTCTGATTGACCAGACCTCAGGAAGCCTGTCAGGGGAGAGCTATCGGCAGACCTTGGGTGTTTCTTTCTCCTCCTCCTCCTCCTCCTCCTCCTCCTCCTCCTCATCTTCCGTTTCTGAGTCTCCCTGAGCCTCAGATAAGGGGTGTTTCACTCAGGGACGGTCTCCTCTGTGTGGATTCACATAGCAAACTTCAGTGTCCAATTAGATTAGTCTCTGCCAAACCAATTAGTGCTTCTGGGAGGGCAGATGAGCTGCCAGTGGTCCTATTAGAGCTCTGATATCAGAGCAGCAGTTAAACATGCTGACGAAGCTCTTCAGCAGCCACCTCACTGGAACACGCAGGCTGCTTTTGTTAGCATAATAATACAGAGAAAAGTTTCTGAACCGAGCAGACACTGCAGAGATAATCATTTAGAGCCGCAGACTTTGGGCTTAATTAGCCTTTGGATCTGCAGGAAAGAAGAGGAAACTCTGATGCACTTTGTTATCTTTAAAAAACAACTGTTGTTAGTGACAATGGGCTGAAGCAAGACACAGATTAAAGCTCCTGTAGGGAAGTTTGAGCTGGTTCTGAAACAGGTTTCAATCAGTACAGAGTAAGAGTAAAACATCTACATTGAAATGAAATAACCTCTATACAGGTGTGTTTAAAGGATGGACGTACTGCAGGAGGTGAGGTGTCAGACAACATGTCATAACAGCAATCTGCAAACAGACTCAGGACTCTCAACATGTGATGTTTAAATAAAGCAGTGGTGCAATGGTTAGTGCTGTAGCTTTACAACAAGAAGGTCATCAGTTTGAATCCTGGTTCACACGGTGGACTTTCTGTCTGGGGTTAGCATGTTCTCCCCATGTCATGGATGGGTTTTCTTTTATATATATATATATATATATATATATATATATATATATATATATATATATATATATATATATATATATATATATATATATATATATATATATATATTATTTATAAATGTTCAATGTGTAGACAAAGAGTACAACTACAGAGAAAAACAGAGGTAGACAAGGAAAACAGGTATAGATATACACATACATATGTATACATATTAAGGACAAAAATAAATACAA
Organism: Labroides dimidiatus; assembly: GCA_030710495.1. Taxonomy (NCBI): domain Eukaryota; kingdom Metazoa; phylum Chordata; class Actinopteri; order Labriformes; family Labridae; genus Labroides; species Labroides dimidiatus. Next base: position 37,578,136 of record CM061143.1, read on the forward strand.
GAGAAAACCTGCTCCAACAGGATACAACCCTATACATTTCTAATGAAGTGAAGATACATCACATAAACCGGCACTTGCACATACATAACAATTACCTTACCTATTGGATAGGTATGACAGAAATGGCTGCCACATCATGTCAAAAACTGCAGAATTGAGAGAAACATTGTGTCGTATCCTTTCCATGTGTAACAGATTAGTAATTTCTGCTAGCCAGGTCTTAAAGGAAGGGACATCCTCACTTTTGAGTGAGTTAAAATATTTCTTTTAGTGATAATCATATCATATTGTATTGTTCTCCGATATGAGTGGGTCAGAGTGGAAAGATGTCGAGTGCCAGCTAAGATTGATGTGCAGGGGTCAGGGGAGAAAAACATTTGAAAATATCAGACCAGAACTGATTTAGTTTGGGGCAGAGACAAAAAAGGTGACCCAGAGTGCCCTCAGCTGATTTGCATTTGGTGCAGGTTGGTGAAACAGAGGGATAAAAAGAGTGTAGTTTGGTGCGAGAACTCTAAACTGAATAAGTTGATATCTGGAATTTATGGAACATCTATGAATATCACAGAGATAAGTTTCCCAGTCCTCGTCATTGATCGTTAGATCCAGGTCTTTTCCCCAGGAAATCTTTAAATGTTGTGTAGAGACTACACTGTATGATGAGAAAATATGGGTGAATCTAGAAATAAGTTTTCTTGAGTCAGGATTTTGGTTCATGAGAATGTATAGTTCAACAGGAGCTGGTATTGATTCAAAGTGGGGAATGTTCTCACGGGTAAAGTCTCTGATCTGAAGTTAGCGGAATAAATGTGTACCTGGTAGAGTATATCTGTCTTTCAGCTGAGCAAAAGTGGCAAAATTTTTATTAACATGAAGGTCCACAATGGTGGTGATACCCTTATTCTTCCAAAGCATAAATGTGTTATCAGTAAGTGAGGCTGGAAATGCATGGTTATGGCAGAGAGGGGTAGAAGTGGAGGTTTCAGGGAGCTTAAATGATTTTCTGATTTGATACCAAATTTTTAAGGAGAATGAAACTGTAAGGTTATAGCCTGCAACTGTTGTTGTAGATATTGATGGAGCTAAAAGAAGGGCAGGGAGAGAACTTTTTGGAAGATTTTGTTCTATTGCAAGCCAAGAGGGGGTGGAGGAAGTAACTCTGTCTGGGTACACATTTCACCAGTACATTAAAGCTCTACAATTGGCAGCCCAGTAATAATGTTGGAAGTTGGGTAGAGTGAGGCCTCCCATAGATTTGGGTTAGAAATGCGATGAGCTTTGAATCCCCATACAAAGGGTAGGATAATGGAATCTAGTAATTTAAAAATGGCCTTAGGTATGAATATAGGTAAGTTTTGAAAAAGATAGAGGAACCTGGGAAGTACTATCATTTTAATTGCATTGAAACGACTTAACATAGATAGAGGTAGCAGTCTCCAGGATGCAATGTTCAATTTCAATTTATCTATCATATCCAAAACGTTCAGTTTTTAAATTAATTGGTGGTCCTTGGGGATGATAACTCCTAAATACTTAATCTTATCTGAAACAACCTGGAAGGGTAAGTTTTTAAGAAAATTTGAGTCTAAATCTCCTTTAAGAGACAAAAATTCACTCTTATCCCAGTTTATGGTATAACCAGAAAATTTGTCAAATTTCTTAATTAGTTCTAATAAAGGGGGTAGGGACTCTTCAGAGTGGGGCAGGAACAAAACCACATCATCTGCATAAAGCGAAATGCGATGATCAACCCCCCCCCACCCCCCCAAGACTAATGGCACAATAGATGGGTGGTTTCTATACTGATTGCGAGGGGTTCCATGGCAATTGCAAATAATAGCGGTCTCAGAGGACAGCCCTGTCAACAAGACCTTTGTAGGGGAAAGGAAGACGATTTATTGTTGTTGGTAATGAAAGAGGCGGTCGGGCGGGAGTAAAGCATTTTAACCCATTAGGCAAAGTTGTCACCTAAGCCAGAATTGAAAGTTTAGAGTCTTTGTCATATTTGGAGCACATAATATTCATCAAGCGTCTAACATTAAATAAAGAAAATCGTCCAGGAATAAATCCTGTCTGGTCATGATGTATTATATCTGGAATACATTTATTCAGTCTGTTTGTGAGAATTTTTGTGAACACCTTAAGATCTGAGCCAAGGAGGGCAATAGGGCGAAATGAAGCTGGATCTGTCTCGTCTTTTTCCTTTCTCAGGATCAAGGAAATGTTGGCTGAGTACAAAGATTCAAGGAGCTGATTGATTGTAATAGAGTGTTTGAATATCTTCAGCACAATAGGGGCTAACTCGTTGAGTTATGCTTTGTAAAACTCTATACCGAACCCATCTGGGCCAGTCATTGCCTGTTTGACTTCTTCAAATGTTATATAGAGTTTAGTTTCAAAGAGATATCTGAGGTGTTACTTTGTACCCTTTATTTTTGAAAGTTTTAAAGGGACAGGTTTTTTTTTTTATTTTCTTGTAAAAGTAAGTGTATTTAGCCAAAGCTCAACCTCTTTGTTAAGAACCAGAACAGAAGCTGGACTATCAGCCTCTGCAGACAGACAGGCTTAGCTCTACCACATCCTCAGGTCATTTTAACAAAACTGAGCGACTCTCACTCTAGGTTCATGCTCTGTTTGGAAACTTTAAGAGCTTTACTGTAACGTCAGAAAGCATTTTTGTTTTTGGACAGCTCAAACATGTCCTCCCCCTGCAGCAGCCTGTTCAGCTCATCCAGCCCACTGATGATGGTTTTGGTCCAGTAAACTGAGTAATTGTGAATTCTGTTACCCCAAGCTGTGTGATGGATCCACTGAGTGGGACATTACATTTCTCATCATCCATACGTTTCCTCTCTGTTCTTCTTCGTGCTGCATGTGCTCTAGAGCAAGTCAGCACCTCAACTGGAATTAAGCTCCAGTGCCGTGACAGAGAGTGGCGTATCCAGGACATTTTTACCGGAGTGGCCAGAATGGAACACAAAGTTATATATATATATATATATATATATATATATATATATATATATACATATATATATATATAGCCACCCCAGAGTTTGCTATCACCATTGATTGACAGCGTTTCTCTTGTTTCTTGAGTTGATCTGGGGTGGCAACAGGGGTGGCCAATGAGATTTCAGGGGTGGTACCGGCCACCCCAGGCCACTCCCTAAAATCGCCACTGGTGACAGAGCAGTGTCAGACTAGGCACAGATCTAGTGGAATTGGTTGGTGAGGGCCTTAGTGGGACTTCATGGCCTCTGTAAATTAAAGTGAGAAATGATTGTGATAATGATGTTTGAGCTGCAGGTTGCAGGGCTCTGCATGGGATGTCAGATAGAGACCGTAAAACAAAACACAGCAACATCATTTAGTCATTACTGAGCAGTCAGATTTAAGGGGTCTGTGAGTACTGTCTATTTGAAGTGGATCACAGTGACACCTTTTGGTTGGAATCACATGCACACTGTGGTGATGTCATGACTCTTCGCAAGGCATGTTTTTTTTTTTTTTGGAAATGAATGGAGATCAGATCTTCTTTTTAACACTACTTTTCTGCAAGATCTTGTGTCCCTTGGTGTGCTGTAGCACTGGATCCCCTGGACTGGTGCTTGCTGTGGCTTGACGTGGGTGGCTGCCTGTGGGGTGCCGTTCTGTGTGGGGATCAGGGGGTGTCCCTGGGCCTCCTGGTGGTACCCTTGGAGGGGAGTGGGTGCTGTGTGTGGACCCTCTCCCTGGGACCCCTGGGACTGTGCTGGGTCCAGTGATCTCCAGGGCCGATGTGGTGGGTCCTGGTATCCTCGCCTCTCAGGGGTGCCGTTGGGCCTCTTGGCCCTGCAGGGTCAACAATGTGGGGCCTCAGTGATCACCGCACATGCATGTCTGTACAGATACTCATGCTCCTATTGAGACTCACGGTAAATCAATGAACTGTCCCGTCAGAACATGCTGAGTTACTTCTGTCTTCTTTATGTTTCACTGCAATAAGAAATTGCATTGGTCTGTAAGCGTTGACACAGTGGACACATTGCTCAGCTAGAAGGACAAATGCAGATAAGGGGAAAAAAAAATAAACACTACTTTTCTTTGTTCATGACAACTTTTTTACCAGATACAACCTGACGAGGTAAAGTTTTTATCAAAAATTTGAAACATGACAACAAGTGAACTTTGTCAGTTTGTACTGTAGTTTAGTAGATGGCTATAATTTGGAGCTACTGGCAGCCTGGTGTCTGAGATGTATCTGAAGGCTAATGTGTAATTTTAGCAAATCTTTATGTCCTGCATCTACCAAACAGAGCTAACGTAACCTCACTCTTCATTTTACTAACAGACTCTCAAGTTTGATCAGATCACTGCAGAATAACTGCTGCATTTGGGTTGGAATGAACATAATCACAAACAATTTGGTCTTTTGCTCGTGTTTAAGCCTTTTGCACACGTTTTAGCCTTTTGCTTGTTTTAGCCTTCAGCCAGTGCTCTATCACTCTCCCGTTTATCTTTCCCACTACTAAACTTCGTCGGCATGGTGATGTCATAGAGACTTCAACATGCTGTAAATCAATCTGACACTAAGAAATATAATTTATTAATAACCTATATTTGTGCTGATAATCTCATTAAGTTGTGGATTAGGATCAGGCAGATATCTGGAAGAGAGACTTTTTCAGGATCACTTAGAAAGTCATCACAGGTATTCAAATGGTGACTAACTAAAATCCAAATGATGGTGTCATAAGTTACCACCATGAACTTTCACTAATTTTATTATTTTCCGCTTATTTTCAGACTTTTGGGACAAATGAAGTTCCACTCACTCTGTGAGTGTGACATGAAGTAAAGCAAATCAAATGTGAGCGTAAGACACAAACAGCACTCTGTGATCCCTCAGGAATATATATAAAAAAATAACCAAATGTTTTTTTTTTATTTTCATGTTGATACATTCTTGGACAACACCACAGAATAGTTGCATGAGTGGCCAAATGTAAATCTCTCCAACAACATTGGCACATAAGCAGCAAGGGCAACATGAATATACCGTGTACAAACAGTAGAAAACATACATGCTTCCTTGTATTTTTCCTTTTTTATTTTTTAAGTATTTTGTTGTTTTTTTTAAATATATATATGTATATATATATATATATTTATTCATCTTTTCCCCGTAGTTTCCAGGAAAATAAGAAACGGATCAAAGCCATATTCTGCTGTGTAAGAAAGGATCAGTGGAGGAAAGAAGAGAAATCAAAAACAGTACATCTAGAGCAGACAGGTGGAATCAGCTGTGCTGTGACGATTTCATTTTTCATTTTTTCTTTTCTTTTTTTTTCTGATTCTGTTTCAACATTGAACATTTCAGGCATGCATTGACAACCTTGACATCAACACCTGTATCAGCAGTCCAAAGAATCAGCAAACGTCCAGTAAAGCCTGGACTGGAGGAGGGTCTTTTAACGTCAGCTACAACACAGTAAGGGGTCTTCATCATCATCATCATCATCATCATCATCATCATCATCATCATCATCATCATCAAAATACTGGAGAAGGAAGTCATTATGTATGGGGGTAAGGAGCAGGAACATGGGGATGCTTTCACAAACAGTTCAAACAGAAAGGCCTAAAAAAACACGGCGGCTTTTATTATCTTTTTTTTTTTATCTTTTTTTTTTTTTTTTTGGCCACGGCTGATCAGGAATCTGATTTTTACCACCGCGGCTGACTGATGTGAGGATTTATGGACTCATAATCTACAAATGTTTTAAAAAGTGTGAGTGCAGATCTGTGATGTTTTTGGATGGCAGTGAAACACACAGATTAATTACAGTCATCTGAGCTACAAACAATTTCCGATCTGCTTCCCAGTCAGATAATTAGAAGACTTCATCTGTGGAGGCAACTGGAGTTAAAGTAACTACACTTAAAGAGAAAGTCCCCACAGACTCAAAGGGGGGTTATCAGTGCTTTTTCAACCTGGGCCCTGTAAAGTACTCAGTGATGGGAAAGTTTGGTTGGTTTGGTTTAAGTGTTCACTTAAAGGTCTTGTTTTTGTCACTGACAGGTTCAGGTTGTTACTCAACATTACAGAAAGGAGACCTACAGAGAGAGAGCTTCATGAGAGTTGTTTTTTACAACCACCAACAGCCACTCCATCACTCTCCTTCAGCTTCCAAACTTACGTTCTTCTAGTGTTTCACTGAGACTTTGGTGTAAACGATAATTTGTTCACCACAAAAACACAAAAAAGAAGTGCCTCAGATACCCGTAGTGTCCGCAGTAAGTGCACTATATTTTTCACTGGTTTAAATGAGCTCAGCACAGGCAAAGGAAGATGCCCGGAGAAACTGAAGGTTCAACAGTGCTAAATGGAAACAATTCTGACATGTGCAAAATCTCCAAAATGCAAACATTATCAAGGTAACTTGGAAAGTAGGTCTTCTGTTTACACCTCAACAAAAATACTGTTTGACACCAACAACGTCTTGGAAAGGGAGACAAAAGACCTTCACAACAGACACCAGAGGGTAACCAAAAACAGACACAGGAACACAACCAAAAACAGAGACCAAAGGTTTCCCCAAAACAGACACCATTGGAGCAAATGGAAGATTTTCCTGAAACAGGCCTTAAAGTATACACTGCATCAGACATGAAAAGGTTTCTTAAAACAGACACTATAAGAGTAACAGAAATGTATCTGAACACAAAGGACAGAGGGTACCTTTCAGCAAGTTACTTAATTTCAACTAAAAACAAAGTATCCCAGAACAGCTGCTAAGGGGAATAACTGCAAACTGATATTGAAGCTTAGGACACTATAGGGTACCTCAAAGCAGCTGCTACCTAGAGCAATGATACATGATTTGAAGGTAAAAGGTAGGATTTTATAGACATGGGAGGGTACCTTGTAACAGGTGCTAACAAATACCTGACACAGAAACTGAAGGAAACAGATGTTATACAGTACCATTAACACAATCAAGAGGGTACCACACTATTAGTGAAAGTGTGTGTGTGTGAAAACTCTCTAGATTTCCCTTATTTTGACCCAAACAGATACACTGAAACTGACACCAAAGGGTTCCATAAAACAGACACTTCAGTAGTAATAAAAACACGTACTAGAGAGTCACGTGAGAGATATCTGTAAACAGGGGCTTGAGGTTAGCTTGACGTGGATGCTTATTAACTAAAAACACAGCACCTTTAAACAGTTGCTAAAGGTATATCTGAAAACTGACACTGAAGCTTAACATAGCAAGGACATTACAGGTTCCTTAAATAATGCAGGGTACCACGAATGCAGAATAGACAGATGTATGCTTTGAAAATACATGGAAGCTGAAACATTGTCATAGGACTTAATACAAAAGGCTTATGCCTTTAAACAGCCACACAGATGTACCCTAATTCAAACACTTAAGGGTAACCTCACACAGACATCTTAGAACAAGAAGCTCGAGAGGGACAACTTGAATGAAGACACATGGAAGGCACAGATAACTACCTTACATTTTTGTAAAGAGAACCCAAATGGTAACTTGAAGAAGGTGCTTAGGTCAGCTAAGGTAAACACTCTTAAAAAGGCAAAAAAGATTTACCTCAAAACAGATACTGAAGCATATCTACCAAAGGGTACTCTAAAAATGCAATGATATGATTTATTTTCCTTTAGAATACCTGCAGAGCATACACTGAGCATACTCTTTCAAACATTTTCTTAAAGAGTGACAATAGGGAACCTTGAAAGATGCCAGACATAAGGTAGATACAAACACTGATACTGTAACTGATGTTATATGGTTTCTCAAAACTGAAAAGTGAGACTGAAAAGCCAAAAGCACTTTGAAATCTTTTCTCAAAGATAGCCTGACACAGACATCAAAGGAGAACCCCTAAATGGTATCTCAGCAAGGATGGTATTGGATGACCTATGATGACAACATTTTACTTGCACCAATGCATTCACTAAAAAAGAGGTACTTAAGAGGTACCCCAAAAACAGACACTATACAACACCTTGCACAGGACACCAAAAGACACCTCAAACAATTCAGAGATGAGTAAGGGTAAACAATAGGGTACCACAACACAGATGCATGACACAAGTAAAAGCTATCCCAGGATATATTTAGACAGGCCATAAAAAGTACCTGAATCCACTCAAGAGGCCTTGGATCAGGGTAATGTGGCACAGACATCTCAGTCAAACTGAGGTTCCTTAAAATGGAATCCAAAAAACCGGGATTAGAAAACACAAGGAAGGCACAGCTAACTCAGCAAGGCAGTGGCAACATTAAACTTGCTGTGTAAAAGCTCTGCTCTGTAAAAAAAAATAAAATAAAAGAAATGGCGGATGGTACGCAAAAAGCTTTAAGTCCATTGAATACAGACATTTGAGGGTTCCTTAAAACAACACACTACAGCATACCTTGCAATTTACACTGAACTAAACACTGCAGAGATAAGGTACCTCAATCATACTTTGAACTGACAATAGAGGGTACCCTAAAACAGCTGATACAAGACAGACACAAGAGGTTAACCTTTAATCAGTGAACACACTGTAAAAAGACTGCACCTTAAAACAGACCAACAGAAATACTTTCACATGTTCACGAAAGGGTTTTTAGGACATGCAAGGGTACCTTAAAACAGATGCCAGCAACTTGAAAGTAATCTAATAAGATACTTTAAAAACACTGCAAAGACCACGTTAAAACCAGGGTACCTTTAAGTGCTCACTGAGCAGGATGGACATGCAGGGGAAACCTGGGAATGGATATTCAGAGAGAGACTGTATCGGACCACCTGGGATGAGACCCAGTCTGAAAACCAACGCTAACTTTCTGAACTTATGGTAACATTAAAGTCGCCCCAGTGCATTGGGGGAATTGAGGTTTTTCACATCTACTGATAAAGGGTGAGGTCGCTGGTGTTTTGACTTCTTAGCATTTTATTTGTTGTGTTATTTGGGCGATAACTGAAGCTGAGGGTTTGTGTCTGGACTTTGTCTGAGCTGAGTCCAGAATCTCAAACATTTAGATCCTGGAATGTGCTTCAAAAGTGTTGCAGCCACCCTGTCGCTCACAGTAAGAAGCTGTGCAGGACTTTCTGAAAAACATCTCAATGGCAGAAATCAGATTCCCAGAGGCAGCGTGGTCAAAGCCCTCAAATCTCAAAGCGAAGAATATGGCTTCAATAAAAACAATGTGCATCCAAGAAGCAAGAAGCAAAATGAATCATCATCATCAACATCATAACCATTGTTGTCTTAAAAAATAAATAGGAACAAAACAAAACCAACAACCAAAGGCGGCCAACAAATAAGCCATAAAGAACTACACACAGGTGGACAGGAAGGTAAACTTGCAGTTGGAAGTACATTAAAAGACGAGAGGAGGCGTGCTCCGTAGAAAGGTCACATCAGGCCGAGTCGGCCACTTTGTTTGACATCAACAGCAGAGAGAGGCGCATCATGAGCGCCCCCTGTCCACAACCCAGAGGTGGCAAGATGTCCCCGATGCTTCTTAAGTTTGTTCTCATCACCACTGAAAAGACAACGACTTCACATTCTTGCTCTTCACCCTTCCCTCCTGTCGCTCCTCTTGATTGAGTGTGCCCAAAGAAAAGTCCCACGGTGCTTCAGCACCTGAAAGTCTGTGGTGGCCAACAAAGCACATGAGACCAAAATAAGTAAACAACAACAATTTAAAAACATCTCTCTTCTTCGTCTTCTAGTCTATTTTATTCTTGTTTGGCGGGAGAGGAGAGCAGACCTCTCCATCCATTATGCTGTTCTCACTCATCAGTCTGATGGAGGAGGGCGGTTAGATCACCAGGTCGTTGTAACTCACGTGTTTCTTCTTTGCTGCTGGACCTGAGAGAGAGAGAGAAAACCAGAGGAATCAGCCTGATGTCCTTGTGAATAATATCTAAGGGTGAAAGTAATGCTGGGGGTTATGGTGGAGGTGGAGTGAGTGTTAATGACAGAGGGTAAAGTTTTATAGCATTATGAACCCTCAGAAGTCTTTGTCTTTGACAGAACCAATCACCATCTCTCCTTTTACCTTTTTTGGATTAAAGACAGGTTTTTAGATTTTTAGGTTACTGAGAGGTCATATCTCAAGCATAGAAGCATCTGCAGCAGGTAAAAAAAATAAATAAATAAAAACTCAAAGAAAAATGAAGGGTATGGTCTTCTGAAGAAGAGGACACTCAAAAACAAACTGTTGTTCTGGAGGCCTGATTGAAACCACGAGCACGAACTGTGTAGGCGTCTGACTTTGGTTCATGTTTTTGCAGCTGAACAAAGCAGAAAAAAGGCAGAGTGAAGGTGAATATGGATCAGAGGGTGTGCTGATCAATGGAAAAACTCTCAGCCAATCACGTCACACCGCAGGATTTCAGAGGTCGAATGTTCAAAATTGGGTCATACCTAAGAGTGATCAGGAGTCTGTATGGAGACATCAAGAAGTGCTAATATAAGAGCTTCAGTTCCTGATAGAGAAATATTAATTCACATCAGGAGTTTAAACTTCTAAAATGAATAAAATGTTGTTAAAAATGTGGTTTTAAAGTGTTTGTTTAAAATGTTGGTTTAAAATGTTTGTTTGAAATGTAGGTTTAAATGTTATCCATTTCATTTGTTTTCCAGTGTCCAAACCAGAGGGGTGTTACAAGACATCTGAAACAAACCCCTGCTCCAAAACACACACTTTAATACACACAGGACTCCAACCATTTCAGAGGTGAGGCATTGGACCAGTCAGGACATTTTAGCAGCCTCAGTCTTCTGAGTTCCCTGGATTCCCACCCCAATGATGATCCTATCCTGGTTCATGTTGGGCTGTAAAACCTCAAACCTTTGGACTCCTGGAATGGCTCTGCTCATTATGTTAGTTAGTAAAGATAAATAGCATCTGGTTTGGACACAGTTTTATTTTGAAAGTCAATGGATATTTTCATGTGTAAGTTCCAGACTTCCTTTCCTGCTCCACCAGCTCTGTGCAAAGTGATGAACCAAAAATGACTTCCCTGAATCTGAGCTCATCACATTAAGATCTCCTAACTGGTTCATGACATGGTGGAGCAATTTGATGGGCTTCAAACACCAAGTTTTGCCTCCTGAGAGCTGGCCAATCAGAGGGAAGAGGGGTTTGTGGATTTGGGAGTCCTAAAAAGACAGCGGCTAAAATCAAGTGTTTCAGACAGAGGCCAAAATAAAAGTTTTCTAAAACATCAGGGATAGAAAAATACAGACTTTTTTAAGCTGTAAATCATGTAAAGATACTACGGGGCACCAGATGAACAGAGTAAAGATTTCAAAAAGCACTTTACTCTAAACATTGAGATGGAGGACAAGGTTAAGAAAGGTCACCAACTCTTATTTAGAAGTGTTGGGGATCTAACACTTCATAGATGGAAAGAATATGAAGGTCGAGGCTTGTGCTGGTCGATTATAAAAAGAAAGATAAAACAAAAATGAAGCCTCCAGATGTTCAATGAGCAGGTAGTAGAACAGGTGTCATCTGCTCCCTTTACTTATGACCATCTCCCTATCTCCCCCTGCAGCTGCACTTCCCCTCTCTTTTTTACTGGCCACACTGGCCCTAAGCACCCATCCAGTGATGAATGGCTCCAAGCCAAAAGCCCATCATCAATCATGGCACCAAGATAAAAGAGAAAGTGTCAAAATATGCACATGAAGGAGTAAATGTGTCAGGAACCTTCCTGACTCCGTCATTATGTGTCTTTTTCCTCACACACTGATGAACATCCCTCTGTAGGATTTATGGCACTCACAGATTTCTAATTCATGTCTTTTCACTGTGTTCAGATGATCCCTGTGGAGCTGCTGTAACAGCTGCTGTTTGTTAACGTCCATCTGTTCCAACATCAACAAGAGTTTCCTTGTTCCTTTTATCGTGCATCAAAAAAGGTTTATAAACCCACTAAATAAAAAGATCTACGAAGGGAAGCATTTATTTATTTAGGGGGTTAATGTAGAAAAATTGTTTCTAATCATGAGACAAACATCTGGTAAAGATGATCAGACCATCCCTCTCTCTCTGCTCTGGCTTCCTGATGACTGTAGCATTGGTTTTCAGATACCTTTTAAATGTTTCAACAGAATAGCTCCTCAGCACAGACCTGACCACACGGAGGTCTGCACTGCCTGTAGGTCTTTGTGGTTTGCTGATCAGCTGCCTGTATTATATTGGAAAACCATGTGGCTAACATGTTAGCTTCCGTTAGCAGTACAATGTTAGACAATGTGGCTAAACTCTTCTGTTAGCACCATGTTGGGTAACATTGTGGCTAATATGTTACCTTCTATTAGCTTTATATTGGTAAATGATGTGGCTTAACCTTTCGATTAGCATTATTTCAGAAGGCATTCTGGCTAATATCTTAGCTTCTATCAGCATCGTACTGGTGAACACTGTAGCTAAACCCGTCTATTAGCCTCAAATTTGTAAACACTGTGACTTACCCTTTCATCATGATCATATAGGCAATAATTGAGGCAAATATGTTAGCTTCCATTAGAATCAGATTGGTGACCATGTGGCTAAACTCTTCTGTTAGCATCATTTTGATAAACACTGTAACTTAAACATTACCTTTCAGTTAGCCTCATGTTGGTAAACATTATGGCTAATATGTTAGCTTCTATTAGCATCATGTTGGTAAACATTGTGGCTAAACCATTTATTACCATCATATTAATAACCATCTGGCTAATATGTAAGCTTCTATTGGCATTATGTTGGTTAACATTGTGGCCAATATGTTGGCCTTCATAAGTTTCATTTTGGTAAACACTGTGGCTAATTGGTTGGTTTCGATTAGCCTCATATTGGTAGACAATGTGGTCCCTGCTGCACATTTACTGTGGTTTAATTTTTGCTTTAGTTCGTTGGAGCAGTGAGCTGTTACTTGGCTTTTCTTTGTCTTGGCTCCAGGACCAGCACTGTTGTTCTGACTCTGGGGAAGTGCGATGCTTTGAGAAGGTCAGGGACTAGAAGACGCAACGATCCTGATCCTGTCATGTCTGTAAAGTTTCTGCCTATTTTTGCACATTTTTGTTTCATGTTTTGGTTTCCTGTTTTATTTTTAAATCTCTAACCCTTGTCTCTGTTTTCTAGGTTTGTTCCTGTTTGCCCTGACCCCGTCAGTCACACCTGTTCCCCGATTGTCCTTCCCAGCTGTGTGTCATTACTCGTCATTACCTCTTGTATTCAACCTCGTGTGTCTCACTCTCGTCGCCAGTTTGTTGTACTTTTCATCCTCATTCTTTTTCTTGACCTAGTCCTTTGCCTCACATTTTTTGGATACCTCTGCTCTGTTTTAATCATCTACCTGTGTACCGAAGTCTGACTGTCTGACTACCATGATTGTGTACCAAACTGCCTGTTTCATTACATCCCTTTTGCTTTCTGGAACCTGGTTGTGAGTTTGCATTTGTGTCAAAATCTGGGTCAAAGTTCACGATAGATCTTCCACTCGAGACTTTTTTTGGTATTGCGCAGGCAGGGACTGTCTGCAGTCTGGCGCTGCTGTGCCAAGACCTATGGAGGCCTAGGTTTGGTGGGGCATCCTACACAGGCGCTTTAAGGCACGCTGCTGACTCAGCAGCCCTGTTCTGGTCAGCCTGCTGCAGGTTATTTGATTATGTTTAAAATAGATCTTGTACTCTTTTGTTCTTTCTGGGTTGTATGTGATTAATTCTTACTGTGTTGGGTTACTATTCTTACTTTTTTCCTCTTAATTATGGTATTTTGAAGTCATTTGTTTGGTTGTGGTTATCTTGTTATGTTCATCTTATTTGTGTGAGTGTGACTATTTCTGTGGTTTATTTTTGCATCCAGTTTATTTGTTTTGGTATTCTTATTTGCATGAGTTTGGTTATGGCTGTTATCAGTTTATTTGCTCAGTCTTTTGTTTGCATGAGTGTGTTTATTTTCATTGCTTTATTTACTTGCCTTAGATTTGTTTGTTTGGTCTTATTTGAATCAATTTAGTTACTTATTATAATTACTTTGTTTGTGGTTTTTATTTTTTAATTACATTGTGCATTTCAAAGAAAAGATTTGTGGACAAATAAATTTAAACATTGTTTGTATTGTAACCTGTCTCTTCCCAGTGGTCTTATGAACCAGTGCGTCCGTCATACCTTCTAGCAAGTAAGTAAATTGTTAGAATTTCCCCGAGTTGAAATTCCTCTGGGTGGAATTGCCGAATTGGAATTAAATACACACCTTGACCCTCCCTCGCGTGGGATTAAATTATGTTTGTCATGGTGCTAACAAAGCAGGTTAACACTTGCTAATGTGTTCATAGTAATCTGAAGCCTCATCATTCATTCCCAAAATTCAGAAGTAGGGTGAGTAATGATGAAAAAACGAATCTCCAAAGAAAGAAATGACAAAGGTGTATTTCCTGTGTGCAGACACCAGAGCGAAGCTAAGAAGAGAGGTGAGGCCTGAAAAGTCTGCTTGTAGGGATTCTCTCTGAGACCAGCCCAGGCTCTATCAGCTTTAAGAGATATACAGACGCCTTTGTTGTATAAGAAATCAGCTCGTGGAGAGAGGCAGAGAGGTCTTATAAAAGAGGAATCAGAGAGATTTGGCCTTTGAAGAGCAGAGAAACAGCAAGAGAAGTCTTTGTTGTCAGGGAATCAGCTGTAGGAGCAGAGAGGGAGGAGGAGAGGGGTCCAGAGAGCGGAGAAGGAGAGATGAAGCCATCCTTAGTGACGTAGAGCTATTACAGAGCAGTGATTGAGAGAGGGAGAGATGGCAGCAGCAGGTGAGGAGAGGGGAGGAGAGAGAGCCAGATTGAAAAGAGAGAGGATTCAAAAACAGTGAAACTAGTAAACCTAAGGCTGAGAGAGCTGCAAACAGAGAGAGAGAGAGAGAGAGAGAGAGAGAGAGAGAGAGAGGTTTGGCCAGGGCCAACAGATGGCTCTGCTGGTCCATAGGGGAGTCATGACTGAATTGCAGTCTGCCAGCTCAGCCCCAGTGCTGCTGCTGAACTTATTCTGAATAGTAAAACAGACTGAAGCCCAGAGTCCCTCTAATGTTCGGAGCACTGCAGGGAAGCCCCCCACCACGTACCCACAAACAGGACTGATTGATCAGCTGTGATCATCGAGAGCACAGAACCAATTTTCTTCTGCGCTCTTAATTACTAAGTGGTGAGGCTGCAAACCCAGTGCTAACTGATGAGTCAATTCATCCCACCACAGCGCTCTGCTGTTAGTCCACATAGTTCAGACTACCTGGAAACAGGTTAGCAGATGGTGCGAACTGAAGATAGACGCAGCAGAAAAAGGACAGAAAATTTAGCCCAGTAACTCCTCTGCAAGGACATTTTCAGGGTTTGCTTGAAACAGACACAAAGTTAGCATCCTTTCTATAACTACTAAACAGAGAGATTAGCTATTATCTAGTTACAGTACGCTTACAATTCCATGAGCTAACATACCAATGGAAGGCTAATAGTTTCACAGCTTCAGTAAAAGCTTGCTAATCTGCCAATTCTAAGGGCCTGACAACATCCTGGACACGGTCATAGCATGCTAAGATCAACAGCAGGTAGCATGGTGCACTAAGCTTACTGCACACCATCTAACTAATGTTACTAACAGCTGGTTAACATCCAGCTCATGCCAGGATGACACTAGCGCCCTGTCTGACTGTGTGAAAAGAATTGGCACTTGAAGACCTAGGAGCAATTCTTAATGCAACATTTCACAAACGTACGGGGTGTCCCAAAACTATTTTTCTACCGCTGTAACTGTTGAAACTCATGCTTATCAACAAACAGTAAGGTTAAGGTAAAATACAACAAAGCGTGATGTGTTGATGACTACGCAATGTGCTAACAACAACGGTGACATCCAGTGGTGAAGTCAAATACAACAAACTGTAAGATACTCCATGTCTAATCTGTTGCAGGGAACATGTTGCTTACACTGCTGCTGCTCAGACTTCATAGGATCCCATCTTTGCAAACAATAAGCTCATGTCTGCCAACTTTTGACTTTGACAAAGTGTGAGACCCCCCCCCCCCCAACGCACACACCCTTAATGTCTTCTCTGTGCTCTTCTACCTTTGTGTTCTGTGCTGAAATCATCTCATGCTTGCAGGTTTTAACCGTTTATTGAACCCCTCCATACCGATTACTTTTGGTCATAAGTTACTCTTGGTTCTCCATTTAGCTCTCGGAAGAACATATCCCACACGTCTCTAAGAAAACACACACACAGATGTTAGCTGCTGAACTGCTGATCACGGGTGATGCATTCACTGGACCTTGTAATTCTTAAACACAAAATAACCCATTTTAACAGTAATACGTTCCCATTATCTAATACAAACAACCCGTCCAGCCCGTTACAGCATCGATGTGAGAAACCAGGAGAGTGTAACAATACTCTCAGGTCTCCAGTTCTGACAGCACGAGATCTAAACTCCATCCCCTCGCTGGCATTAAAGGCTTAGCTAATCGATGATGGGTGGCGTATGTCACTCTAAGCCATGGCTCAACAGGTACGTATCAGATAACAATGTTTTCTTTTTATTTTTTGTTTGTTTTGTTTTTTTGGGCTGAAGTCTGACACTTCAGCGTGAGAAATCAGGAGTGTGGCATGAGAGCGTGTAAAACCAATTAAATGTGTGTCTCTCAGCCGATGCCTGAGTGTTGGCAGCTCTTATAAACTGTGAGAACCGATCTGTCATCGATGACTTTCCTCTGAGCTAGCTGCAAGATAAAGACTTAACCTCTGCCCAGAATCACTGAACTCCTCAGTGAGTGCAAAGACCAAGACGTTAGTAGGGTGTGAACCCCACCGTGTGGCTGGTGCAAACTGATGCTGATTCGAATCAAAATAGATGGACAAGAATGAGTTAAGATCGCTCAAACTGGTTACTATCTTACATTAAAAACAGCTAAGCTAACATTGCTAACAGTACCTACAGCTAGATAATTACTTGTTTAAATCATTTTGAACGAACAAACCTGTACAGCTCCAAGCTTGGAAACATTTACAAACAAGTTGCCAGCTAACAACTTAACAAACCACCATCCAGCTAAGCATTAGCATTAAGCTAGCATTTAAAACACTGACTGATTCCCAGCTCATATTAACTATAAACTATCTCTCTAACCAAACTCTGCTAACAGCTGGCTGACATTCAGCTCCTTTAACACCATATAATAACAACTGAAGCAGGCTAATAGTCATAAGCACAGTGTTAGCAGTCAGCTCCCTCACCTCCTGACTGCCTCTCTCATTTGAGTTTGTAGCTGTGAAGGTTATTTGAATGTTTAGCTTGATGGCTGACAGGATTTTGCTTACAGACTTGTTAAATCCTTTGAGGGGCTTTAGCCCTGTCTGACCTGAGTGTGGCAGGACCTCAACAGGATCAACAGAGGAGAATCTAAACCGGCTGTCCTCCCTCTCCATGTCACTCAAGGGAGCTGGGATTGGCAGCACGCACCGTTTAAATGGCGTGATAAGAGTAGGAGCAGCACGGTAAATCAGGGGTCATGTGGGTCAGTCGTTTTGTTAAAGTGTCTCCCAAAATAGCCTGCACGCAGCACCAGAGACAGACTGTAAATCTGCCACTCAAATAGTGGTATTATGCTCCCCTCTCCCTGCTCATGTTAAAGTTATGAGTCAATTGAAAGATGGCGATAAAGAGCAGGGGAAGGATGCTTAACATTCCTTGCACACAGTCCGTCCTCTCTCACACTAAAATGTATTCTCCTTATCTTCTCTCCTCTCTCCACCGGCTCTCTCTCCGTCTCCTCAAACCCCCACAAGAAAATGGATCAAGGTCAGGACAGCAAAGCAGAAGAAGATTAATTTGCTCTTACCTCCGATAAATTATGAAATTAGCCTGTCAGGGGGAAAAAAAAACAGTATTTGGTGAGTTGTCCCTGAGAGCCCTGAAGGAAAACCCACTGCGAGGTGGTAATTTGATCACATTGCCATGTAATTTCAATTTATGCAATTTGTATCCTCCAGGCATTGGATTTTAGACTTCATTTTACAAGTTCAAGTTTGGATGTCATGTGGAACAAGAGCACAAGTTTTGTGACTTTTATGATGAAAGAAAATCTGTGCCGAGCATCACACAGCTTGAATGATGGTTTACAAAGACAGGAATGAGACGAGATGTGTTGTGGTCCCATGTAGTGTGATTGTGGCATGCACACCTTCAGTTTCTTACAGACAAATGTACAGACAGGAAAATACAGAGGGTTGGGATGAGAGGAATATGACTCACTGTCCTTTTTCTTGCTGTAAACTTCAGGAGGCTCAGTTTGACACTGGAGTGTTTGTGTTATGCTTTTTTTTAAGCCCTTCATGCGTTACAGCAGACAGCTGTTTCAAGGCATTCTTCTGCCAAATTCATGGGTCTGGATAAAACAAGCATGTGCCACCTAAAAAGTGGCTTTCGAATTACCTACCTGTTAATGCGACAGACCATTAATTGGTAATGTTGTAGCTGTACTGCTAACTCATCAGTAGGTGACAGTGTTGTACCCTTAACTGAGTGCCACCCACCATAAACAAAGAGTCGAAGGTTTGGTTCACCTCCAAAGAAGAAAAGAAGCAGACTTGAGTGGAGCCCAAGGGCCAATACCCAGCTGTGAGAAATGAAATCGACGCAGAAGTGTTGAAACCTGCAGTTCTTCGAGTGTCCACTTTAGGCAGTCTGCAGAGGCACCAGAAACCACCAGGCTGCAAACACTATCAGCTCTGCTGTCAGTGTGAGGATCTTAACACTGGTGTTAGAGTTAGGGTTGGTAATCACATTTAGATAGACTTTTTGTTATTCTAGATAAAATTATCTTCATGTCTTGATGTCAATCAATTCATGATGTGTTCTTAAAATAGAGTGAAAAATATCTGCTGTCTACAGCAGGAGTAAACCTGGAAAACACCAACCAATCCTAAAGATTAAAATCCAATTTATCAAACCAATCAAATCCTTTCCTGCCGTTCTGCCCGCCTCCTGCCTGTACATTTCACCGGCGTACACTACCCCTGATTCAATGTGCATAACCAAGAGGGATCCAAGCTCGCTATACCCCGATTACTGGTAATGTAGAGTAAACAAAAACATGTGCTGAGGACCAGTTTGAGTCTGTGGTTTTGAATCAGTCACCATCATATGATCACAAATCAATGGCGCTCTTGCATGTAAGAGGGAGCGTCATTTCGAAGGAGCTCTAAAGGTGGGAGGGCGGGGGCTTAATGGAGTCCTGAAGAGATGCTACATTCAAATTCATGCTAGTTTACTATGACTACCAACCATAGACTGTAAAAAAAAAATGGACGTTATCTTGGTGGGCTAAAACTGAGGTCACCACAAAAACTGCCCCTTCTGGTGGCTGGTTGCAGTATAAGTAAAGTCTCTCTTGCTATTCATTCACTCTATTCATTCCAGATGGGATATAGTCAAACTTTAAAAATATTACACCTCGTAGAAATGTTTCTCACATCCATCTTCTGTAGTGATATGTAGATATTACTGGGCTGCATTGTGTTCAGGTCCACTTTTTTTCAGAAAAGTTTTTTTTTTTCCATTAGTTATTAGATGTTAAAAACAGGGTTTAACGACTCTGGCTGCACAATGGCGGCTCCTCTGTCAGAGGTATTTTGGCTTCAGAACTGTACAATGATAAAAGGAGGAGCCACGCTGACCATTCTATATACAGTCTATGCTACCAACCTTGCCTTTAACAGGGTTTCCTGAGCTTTCTGAGTCAGCCTCTTGTGGACACTCAAGATACTGCAGTTTTAACATTACTGCATCATTAGACAAAAACACTAGCATTGTTAATCTTCAGCTGTGATGGAAGAATACATAGTATTTTTTAATGGTTTATGGGGAGAAAAAGGACAGGTCTTTGTGAATTTTCTTTCTCTTGAGTCGTAGAAGCAAATGTAACATCTGGAACAGTTTTTTGGTCCTCAAGATCGGAAAAATGAAGCAAATAATTCAGATATTTCTCAGAATCTGCGGTTTCATGCATGATTGATTATAAAATAACCAATGAATGCTGGTTTAATAATGCTAGTTGGTTTAATAATGGTTAGCTACTGGTTAGCTTAGCTTTGCTTAGCTTAGACCGGAAACAGCTTGCCAAAGCACCTTAAAAGACTGAAACTAAACATAGTTCATGTGTTTATCATGTATCGAAACATCAGGTTGTCTTTTTTAAAAATCTTTTTGTGGAGCTAAGCTGACCAGCTGCTGGCAGTAAATTCATTTTCATCATGAAATCAAACATTAAACTCTTTTCGGAAGAAGAGAGGAAGTTTTACTAACGGTTGAACAGTCCTTTTAAAAAACAACATCAGGGTGTCTTTCCCTGGCTGGATGAAATGTTTCTTCTTCCAGGCCACAAAATAAAACCGTGCCTCTGATATAGCACCACATAAAGAGATGACTGCCAACATCAGTGCCTTTAAAAACACTAAAGAGAGATAAATTAGCTTCTTTATGTTAAATTGTCTCAGTGCAGGACATCAAAGCCACAGACGCTCTGGCTCAGTTTGAAACATCCACATTAAAAGCATCCAGTCAGTCAGGAGTGGGAATAAAAGCTCTGGTTGGATGAGTAAAATAATAACATGCTTTATTAACTTTCAATTGATTTCAATCACAGATCTACACTTCATTTAACTGCGTCTATATGTAACTGAAGAGTGAATATATAGTTTTTTATACTCAATGAATTCATTTTAAAATGACCCTTCACCAAGCCACCCCCTGCTCTCTGTTCAAACGGTTTCAGTTCTTGTGCATGGTGCAGAAAACTTAGTGCGCTTTGCATCTAAAGGTACTTTTGGCTGCAGGAAGCTGGGCCTAATTTTACTTCTAAGGTTATTGATCCCTGAAACACTCATGTCTGATTCAAGAACTCTGGAGGACAGGATTCACTGATAACTGCAGTGTTTTTATTTGAATGAAATCTCCCTGCTGTGATGAACTTAGTTTAGTATAGTGAATGTGTCTCTGTCAGCTCCCGGTGTTCCAGTTTAAAGAGTGACCCTGTAAACTGGAGACCTTCAGCTGAACGTGTCAGTGAATATCCAGTTTACAACAGCTGTTCAAACACAAAAGAAGTCCTCTGAATGCATCTGTGTTTCTTTTGATATCTGTATATACACGATATACGACTTCTCTAGTTAAGTATTGTGGTAGATGTGCATTTGCGATACAGTGCCCCCTGCAGTTTGGGAATGGACGCTGTGCAGAGTGTGAAAACAGCCACGCATGTTCTCGCTTGTGGATCTTGGGCCTTTAGTTTTTGTACATCATGTTTGAGCAGAAAGCATAATCAGCCCTTAAGGGGTTATGACCTTATGGCCTTTGTCTCTTTGTGACGGCCCCTGCTTATATATATCTTTTAACTGAAGGACTGATCTGTTCCCTTCAAGGTGCTGGGATTGGCTGCGCATGTAATCATTCAGAATGTGGAACACCTGGGCCCACTGCTCCACTCCCGGCTACATAAAATGGTTTCCAGTAACCTGTGTGCTCTCTGTTCCTGCGCCCGTCGTCTGATCCACGCACAATTCATTTAGTTCTTTCCCTCGTTCCCTCCGTCCTTTTGTCATGGCCATTGAGCCGAGTTATGATATCTTTCTGACGGCCCTCTGCTGGTCTGATTGTGTTGTGCAGATATGTTTATTTTTTCTGCATACGTCTGATTTACATAATATTATATAATATTCACAGGACCTCAGTATGGCAAGTTCCTGGAACTTTTGTTCTGAAAAGAACCTTGAAATCCAATGATATACTAAACAACAGGTCTTACATTTCAAAGGAGAGGATCACAGAAACAGGTTCTATATCTGTGGATGACACACTTATTTATAGTTACACATTTGATTTGATCAGGTAATTGTATTTATCAGTGTTAGATATAAGGAGTAAGCTAGTTAGACAAACATGCTGACAATAGCAGCATGCGGGTAAACAGTAAACCTGATGTTTTACTGAAAATGTTACTTCTCTTTTTTCTTAAGTGCCTAATGTTTTGGAAAGGTTCAGCAAAAGTCACTGCAATCCAAAATCCTCAAACATACTTTGAAAGAATCTGATTGAGTTTTCTCTTACAGGGGGAGGAGCCTAATGAAGGGTCAGCTCGTCATGAAAACAACAGTCTTCCTGTTCAAAGTGAAGGATGCTGTGAGGTCATGATTCATACTCACTGCTGGGATCGACGTTCTCGCACAGCTCCGTCTTGGCCTCTCCGTTGGGTCGGTCGCTGGCTTTGTGGGAGAGTCGGGACGACATGGTGGCAGCCGTGACCACTGCTTTGAAGGAGCGTTTCCTCTTCTGCACATTGAGCTCCGGGTGGAAGATGATGACATACACTTTGGGCATGTAGAGCATCCCAAGGGCCACGGACGCACTCAGGTTCATGGAGATGGTCAGTGTGGTCGTCTGGATGTACAGCTGGAGGGGAGAGAAAGAGAGATGTAAGGATGATGGGAAACTAGCTGAGCTCAAACAACAAACTGTAAACACCAGACTCATTCCACCTTAAATCAGACTCATTTACACACTGCCATAGATCCACTCGGATAAACCTTCCCCTCACTTGTTTTTGCAACAGCCAAGGAGTGTTTGTCTCTCTCCCTGCAGCCCTGCAGCCCTGCAGCCCTCTGCACTCTGCACAGACACAGCAGCAGTAGCATTAAAACAAGGCGTCTAAATAAATCAGTGAGAGAGGTGAGTGTGAGCTCTTCAGCCCAGTGTTTGCTGCAGCTGTGTAATCTGATGCTGGACTTTTCTTGCTACATTGCTGATTTTCTTTCTTTATTTTTCTAACTAAGTGGACTCATACTTTGGATCACACTGTGTGGAACAAAAGCAGCTGACTGACTCAGGAAACCAGGCGGTATAACCACAGATGGAGATTTGTTAGAGAGCTGAACTCTTGGCACTTTTTATGAGCAGGTGAAGGATTGTTTTTTATTTTCCCCGTGTGCTCTCGACCCTCACCTACAGCTGAAAACAACAGCAGACAGCTGAGCCTCTGCATTAATGTTTTATGTGTTGTGTATATATTGCAGCTGCATCTGAAGCTGCGTGGCCCCTGAACTCGTCACAGGGCCGCTGTCGGCCTGGGATGAATTCGAATAGAGGCTTGGCCGGGCTGTAATGGGCTTCCCAGAGTGGCTCTCACAGAGTTCATCTGCACTGTCTTTATGTGTTATAGTCCTGCTGTCACAGCCTGATGTATGCCATTTACAGAGAGAGCCACAGGAGGTGTAGGAGGAAAGACACCTGGAATTCAGACAGAGCAAAAATTAAAGTGGGCAATGTCTGGAAAATAAAGGTTTCCTTTAAAAATGGTTTGAACCACCAACAGCTGCTGTAGTGTTCTTTTAAAAGATATCAGACTCAGTCAGCATGAACAGACCGTTCACCATGCAGGGAGCTGGAGTCACACAAACACAAACACAAACCACATATCCTGGGTTGGGAATGAATGGATAACATGTAATGACCTTACATATTTAAAATACAAAATATGAGTAACTGTATTCATTCATAGTTACAGTTAAAATTGATCTATTCTGAATACAGTTACTTTCTAAAAAATAAGGATTGCTTGTCGGGGTTACTCTAAGGCACTACACAGGTCACGCTGTGTGGACACAGAAGCAGGTGGTATTATAGGAGGAGGACAAAAATACATTTTTGTCATGGAAATCCAGAGAACATTTTAACTTCAAACCTGGTCCAGAAGACCTCAACATCACAGTGCAGTGTAAGCTTTGTTTACCGTCAATGAAGCTGCTTTCAGCATCAAGTAATCCTCGTCTAATTTAAAGACAAATCTCGCAGTAAATTGGCTAATTAGCATCAATGGAGAAATGACCCAGGCCGGGCAACTATTAATCCAGCCATGCTGACTGAGAGTGCTCACATATGAGGAAAGAAAGGAGGGAGGAGGGTCACTTAGCTCACATGCTGCTTGTCCTACTCTCACATTTATTTTAACCTGTGTATTTTAACAAAGGCTTTGTGCATATATATTAGAGGCTCAGTGGCTGTAGTTTGGACACAGAGCAGAGGAAGCTGCTCTTTTTGAATGTACTGTAACCTTCTGTTTGGTGAAGTTAGGAGACATTATTCACTTTCACAAGCTCAACACATGCTGCTGTGGGCCTTAGCCAACGCCACGATAACAAACCTACAGTCCCTCTATGAGACTCCCCAGCTGAGCTACCACACACACACTCACACACAGAACACACACACACAGAGAACACAGCACGCACAGTCCCACCTTTCCCTCAAGCTCTGGACCAATCATACAGTTGATCACCTGTGTTGTTATACCTGTGTGTAACACTGTCACAGACACCTGAAAGAACTGACAGGTGTAGGACCTCTCAGTGTGATTCAGTCTGTAGTCAGTGACAGAGCACAGATCTCTGATGTGATGCAGACAGAGAGTTTGCTGTGAGTTCACAAAGTGCATGATGGCACCCTGTATTATCCTCCATGCAGTTTACAGTGTTTCATTTATGCACATTAAAGTGTGCTTTGCTTTGTTATACATCTGCCTGTTAAAGCAGCATCTTACACTTTATATCCCAAATTTCTGAGCTGTGGAAATGAATAGAGGTAAAGGAAATTCAATGAAGCCATTTTTCTTTCAAAAGCATCAGTTGCAGGACAAAACTGACCGTGTTAGTGTTTTGTGTACTTGCATAATGTTTTTCTCTGAAGACAGTAGTTGGACCAAACTCTAAAGCCTGTGTTAACTAAACTCAGTGTTCTAGATGCACTCACTTTGCTAGATGATTCTGAAGTGAGATTAAGTAATCCAAAAGTATTTAGATTACGTTACTTTACTTGTTTAATCCAAAAGAACAGATTACATTTTAGGACATGTAATCTGTAGGGGACTACATTTTAAAAGTAACCCTCCCAACACTGCACATATCTTTCAATCGATGAAGTTTAAAGAGGGGGTATGTGATCTCCCATACCTGAGACGTGTAAAGCACCAATCCTGGATGTTCAGACTGAGGGTGTGCAGATTTTCAAACCTCTACATATTCATCTGTTGTAGTAAACCCTGAATCTGTCTGTAAATTGATTGAAACACCAGATATTCAGAAGTCTTACTGAAATGATGAGGTCATCACAGAAAGATATCCTGACTGGTTGGGGATGGGGATGGAAAATTTCCAGTAAATTTCAATGTTTCCTGAGAATTTTCATAGGAATTTTAGCTCATGAATGTTTGAAATTTTAAGGGTTTTTTGCTATCAGTTTATCTAAATTAATTTTCTAAAACTTCCAGGGACATTTTGTCTCAGAAATTTTGGAAATTTTCCCTTTTTTTCTCGTTATCAACTTAATCTAAAAATATTGCATTAACATGTTTGCATGCATAGCTGCCTATAACAAAACAACATGTTTAACATCAATACAAGTATGTAACCAGGTAAATGCAGTTAATATAAGTTCCTGAAAATTCCCCAGAAATTGCTGGAATTGTCATGACAGATTGAAGGGGCGGGCCTCAAACACCAAGGTCTGACAGGCCTCCAGAGAGCGTAGAGACAAAGAGACAGCAGATAAAATGAGATATAAGGTGTAAATTTGGGTAAAAAAGCACAGTACAGTCTCTTACAGGACAAAAATGTAAGTTTTGTGAAAATGTGTTTTTTTTTTTTTTTTTTTCTTATCTTTAGATAATCTCATTTCAGTTATTTTAATTATTTCTAATCCCCAGAAACCTCCTCTCTCTGGTGCTTTAAGAGGACATTATTCAGGGGTTAACATCAAATCAGTGAATATGTAGTGTTTCTAATTTTGATGGATTTGGACCATGCCAAAAAGATTCCAGAAATAATGTTGAAATATAGAAGATTAAAGTCAGAGAAGTTAAGAAAATAAAAAGATGGTTTTCTGTCAGATCTTCAAGAACATATCTTAATAAGAAAATCATATTTAATGCATGAATTAATTTCAAAATAAGAGTGGAAACAACAAGTACTTCATGCTATTAGACACTAGGGGGCGCCTGCAGTGGGAAATATACAGTAGGCTTTTTTTTTATCAGCAACAGGAAGACAAAGATGAAGATAGTTTTCAATATAAAAATATAACACACACACACACACACACACACACACACACACACACACACACACTGGGAGCAGAGTGTGTGGTATCTCCTCCAGCAGCTCAGTAAACAGACCATAGTGAATTGAGTGTCTGATATGAATCAGTGAAAGGAGACTGTGATAAGATGACATGTCAGATACAGAATCATCACACTCAGACTCTGGATTAAAGTCATGTAAAACCTCTTTCTCTGTGCTATGACTCTCTTGGCACCAGACGGTTTCTCTCTGCAGGTTACAGACGAGGAGAAGGAGGATGAGGAGGGAGAGAGAGATGGAGGCCTGACCATGAGAGGGGAACACAGAGCTCATCATAATGTTCGTTTTCACACCATGAAGCCTCCTGAGTATCACTTCAGGCTGGAGAGGACAGTTATCTCCTGTGAGCCCCCCTTCTGGATCAAATGAAAACTGGTCTGAGGTTGACCAGCATGTGGTCTCTCTCATCATCTCTGAGCATCAGGCCAGCTGATTGGCTGACCAAACACCTGCAGAGGTGCAGCTTTGAAGCAGGAAACCTGCAGGTTTGAAACATTTCTACACTCTGATTTGATTTATTCTCACCCAGCTGTGTGGAAAAACTTTATTCTGAAGGAGTCAGCACATTTCACCTCTGCCTGTTGACACTGTGGCAACCAATCAGCCTGTATTTTATTTTAAAGGGACAAAACAGACGAGTGACCTGCAGCTGTCCGGAGCACCTTCTGTGAAGTCTAACTCTAACATAACATAAACTGGACTGAAAAACGATGCTTTTAGCTCATCAACACGGCCTCATCAGGATTCTGAATGGACAGTGAAACAATCCGTGACCTCTGTTCATCCTCAGCTGTTAAATATAACACCCCAGGATGAGCCAGGTGCCTCAGGTGGAGCCTGGCTCACACTACAGGATTTTAAAAATCTGTGAAGACCCTGAAATCAGGTTTTATCACACACACAAGGAGAATCTTCACACATTATCCTCCCTCAAATCTTAAACACGCAAACACTGCAGGGTTGAAGAAATAATGAGCAGCACACAACTACAGGATTTCATCAAGCTTATCAGACCAGAGGGTGCGATGCACCACATGATCTACGTCATTTCAAGAGAAAGTGAATGTAAACAAAAGCAAAAAATGGAGATGTGCAGCAGGCTGTAAGCATTATTTGCTGTGAGAAAAGGAAAAAGAAGACTAAACCCATCTGGATGAAGAAGTGGTCGAGGAGATGCAGAAAACGTTTCACCTCTGATAACCTCAGATCTTTTCAGATCCCTTGTGGGCGACTCTCTGATTGGCTGTTGTCATCCTCAGTGAAAATGAGTGGCATGATCATTCATGATCATAAATATCAAACACGTTTGAAAATTATCAGGGCGGCTGCGACGAGTCTGCGAGTTGATCGTAGGACTCACACTGGAAGATAATCTGGGCCAGTGGTGTAGTCGAGGGTATACGCTGGTATATGGCGTATACCCACTTATTTTTCAGTCAGCATTGAGTATACCCACTTCTAAACCCCCTGATGCGCTCCATAAGAACACACACACACACACACACACACATATATATATATATATATATATATATATATATATATATATATATATATATATATATATATATATATATATATATATATATATATATTCCCTATCCACACGCACTTCAATGTTTCTAAAGGAAGAACAAAGTTTTGTTATGGTTCATATATTTCAATGCTGTGATCAATAATAATCCAATACCTTGTTTTGTTTTGTGTTTAAACTACTGTAGTTGAGAGAAGTTGAACTACTGAAAAATACGTTATGGAAATAACATTTGTCAGAGATCTCTGTTAGCCTTTTCCTTACGTGTGTCACTATTACATTTATGCATAAATTAAAGGTAAATAATTACTGCACTCATCTGAGAGCAGGAGGCTGGATGATATTCAGCGTTAAAATAAAGATTAGTCATAGCCTGGGATTAAGACTTCTTTCCTTTAATACTACATCCTAATTCTCTTTATATTAACATTTAAATTCATTTAAATATCACACATTACCACTTCTGTTCAGCTATATTCTTGTAACATTACCACATTGTGTTACTCTTGAATTTTGTAATGTTTAAACTTTTAATAGACTGAGAAGTCATTACACAGAGACTTTTCTGACTTTCAATATCATCACACTACTCAGCTGTATTCTGAAAAAAATCAGTTTCACTGTGTTTTCACAATTTCCTTATTTCTCTGTCAGATTTTTGTCCTGTTTGTAATTTATTCTCATATTTGTCACACTTGGCTGCCTTGTTTTTCTGTCACAGCTCTAATATCTCAGCTGGACTTCAGAGCTGTAGATTTGTCAGAAATGCGTTCCAGTAGCAGTTATAGACAGAGTCAAAGCTTCACCCTCACCTCTGTTATTATTCCCTTTCAGCGATCACTCCCTCATACTTCAAGGAGACACTGTTCAGAATAATTATTATCCAGTGGAAGACGGTGGAAACAAAACAATAATTGTAAATCCAAAAATGAGGAGAGAATATACAAACTGTAATGTTTGATGTGTTTTTGTTTTCCTAAAGCTCTTGTTGACAGCCTTGTGTCATTTCTAGTGTTTTGTCAAACTCTACACTTCTATGATCTTAAAAGCTTTTATACTGTCCTTTTAATTATCCTTAAATTTTTTGGATTTTAATGAGGGATCATAGTTATTTGGAAAAAAAAGTCTTTGTGTGACATCATCCTGCATGAAAGCCTCTGGTTCCCCTCAGTGAAACTTTTCATCCTCTTGACCAGAAGAAAGCAGCTTCATGATTTATTCGCTCTTTTTTTGGCAGCAACATGATGGAGGAGACATGAATGACATGTGTTTAAGTCAGAACGGCAGCTGTAGTCCATCCTCTGTCATTAACATGTCATGTGTGTGTGTGTGTGTGTGTGTGCTTGTGTATCCTGCTTATTGCTACAGACAGCGTGTCTCCGATTAGGACCGTCTCCGTCACTTTAATTCCAAAAACACGTCTCAGGCTGAAGTCAAGCTGAGACTGAAACTAATCGTTATTAATCACCTCGTTCTGCTCTTTCTCTCCAATGTAAAGCGCCTCCCCCGTGACTTCCTGTGATGAATCTGAGAGTCTGCTTCCAGCTGTAGGAAGTCATCACAACGCCCTTCAATGAGATAATAATAGGATTAAAACTAAGTGGTGAAATGACGGACAAAGAGGTGAAGTGTATAAGGCGTAATGAACGTTCCACCATCCTTCAAACTGATGTGGACTCAAACACAGAGCTGAACTTTATTATCCTCGTACTTTAACACAAACTGAGACTGCACACGTCCTGAACACATAAAGTATTGCATGGAGTGCTAACTTTAAACTAAATGAAGGTCTAATGTGTCACTGCACGGACCAGATCCTCACACACAGGTCGCTCACAGCCGCTTCCTGCTCCTCTTCTGTAAAGGTCAGTCTGAGGTGTAAAGCCCACATCTGCTTTAATGCCTGTTTTTCAGACGTGCTGCAGCCTGGCGCAGGGACAGTTTGGTCTGAGGAACTTCATTTTGTCTCTCTGTAGAAACCAAAGTGTGATTTTCTCACCTGCTGACCTTTGACCCTGAGAGCTCAGAGCCGTCTCTTTAGTTCTCTGTCTGAATACATCGTAAAGAGCTGCTTTGATTTCCCTGTCAGAGAATTCATCTCTGAGATTAGGTTTGGACATAAAGAGGAAATCTGAGGACAAAGAACAGTGGTGTGTTTTTTCTCTGAGTGTTTTTTATTTTCCTCTGTGGGATGAAGAAGGATGAGGTGAGAAAACAGCAGGCGGCGGTGATTCATTCAGTGTCACTCCTCAGTGAAACATCTTTGATCTGATTTCAAAGAGACAAACATGCTTTCCTTTCTTCCTCTCTTGTCTGTCTGATGGGTTTGTTCATGTCTTGTTGTTTGTGTTTGAGGAGTTTTTGTGTCAAATCGTCCCAACTGGGAGCTGACACTGAGTCCATTAATGAGACCCGCTCAGTATCTGAGAGCAGGGGGGCTGTGACTATGAGGGGTCACAGGTGGCTTTAAGAGTGGGAGGTGAAACAATGCCAGTCAGTCAGTCAGGAGGAGGTTTTACTGCAACATCACAAACAAAAACTCATCATGGCTCAAAGGTTAGCTCCTTTGTAAGAGTGTCTGTACCTTAAATCAAATCACAATATGGCCTGCTGCAATATTCTAATCACAGACAATGAAATGGTTTTAACCTGAAATGTGTCAGAATACCATACACACACACACACACACACACACACACACACACACACACACACACACACATATATATATATATAAAATTATAATCGTTGACACATATAATTATAATATAGTGGTGAGAGGGGTGAAAGGGTTAGGGTTAATGTGAAAAATGGTATAATAATAATAATAATAATAATAATAATAATAATAATAATAATAATAATAATAATAATAATAATAATAATAATAATATTCTTTTAAATTGTGCAAATGTTGCAAAAAAGTGAAAAGTGACTGAAATGAGTAAAAATTAGTCCAGGTAGCAAAAATGGTGGTATTTAAAGGCAAAATGCAGCTTAAGTGAGCATAGAAGAAGAAAAATAAATGAGGGAAAAGTGTCAAAAGAAGTGGCAAAATGGCCAAAAAATGGGTATGTAATGGCAAAAGAGAGGGTGAAATGGGTGATAAGTGACAACAATTCATTCATCTTCTCTACCGCTTATCAGGGTCGCGGGTGGCTGGAGCCTATCCTAGCTGTCTTAGGGCGGTAAAAAAGGCTATTTTTTCATCTTTTTTTTTTTTTTTTTGGGGGGGGGGGGGGGGGGGGGGGTTATATTTCAAATTAAGACATTGATATCACAAAGATTGCCAAAATCCTTCTTTTCTCTCTCTTGCGTCTTTTCTTATTCAAAACAAGAATAACAAAACAATAACAAAAACATTGAGTTATTTATTGCTTGTGTTTGTAAAACAACATATAAAATGGGTAACCTGAAAATAATCACACATTCAATCATAATAAAGGGAATAATAACTAGAATATTTTTTGAATGGTTCAGGCCAACAGTATCTACAGCTACTACAGCTATAACTGAACCAATATGAATGATAATCCATCAGATTACCAGCTGTGTGCTCAGCCTGAACTGGAGATAGATCTGTGTGTTCTCCTTGTTCGATATGAAGCTGATTCACTGTAAAATATAGAAACAGAGAAACTATAACAGAGCAAGTAGCAAAGATTTTAATTTTTATTTCATCATGAGGACCAAGACATTTTCGTTGATCTAGACTTGTTACACCTGCCTGAGACTCTCTGGGCTGAATTTTTGAACATCTTAGGAGGCTCCTGCAACGTTTTGGGGTTTTTTGCGCATTTTAAAGAGGGGATACTCTGTTTTTCATACCATAAACATGAATATAAAGTAACCATGCTGGATGTTTGGACTAATCATGTGCAGATCTCCAAAAAACACCACGATGAGCCCATAGCTCTGCCCTCCAATAGGCCTCCAGAGGGCTGGCCAATCAGAGTGAAAGGAGTTTGTGGAGCAGGAAGCCTTAAAGAGACAGCAGTTAAAACACAGTGTTTCAGACAGAGGCTGGATGAAAAGTTTATAAAACACCAGAGAGAAAAATAAGCTCATTGAGGTCACATGTTGGTGACTGGCAGTTTCTCAACAGTTTACTCATGACTTCAGGGAGACAGTGCCTGATTGGTGCTTCATCTTCTCCTATTATTACTGTTATCTGAATGTGTGCTCACTGTGGGCTTAAAGCACAGGCAGAAACACAGAGTTTGGCCTCAAATGGAGCCAAACAAACCACAGTAACAACAGTTATGTAAGAAAACATTATCAGAGCAGCAGGGGGCCAAATGATGTGTTCACCCAGCTGGAGCTCTGAGATACAAACCAGGATAACAGAGAGAGAGAGAGAGAGAGAGAGAGAGAGAGAGAGAGAGAGAGAGAGAGAGAGAGAGAGAGAGAGAGAGAGAGAGAAATGGCACACTGAGAAACAGAAGCAGAAACTAACTGTTTCATTTTGAAATATTTAAACACCGTCTCTTCTGCTGTATGAGAAAACATAGTACACACATGTCACATATCACATGTCCCACTCGTCTTAACCTTCTTCCAGTCATGTTCTCTGCCTCTCAATTCTGCGGTCTATTTAAACTGGGGAAAATCTCCCATCTCTCCCTCTGTCTGTCAATGCCGCTGCTGCCCACACAAATAGGGTTTGTGTGTCTTTCTGGAAAACAATGAATAATTAGGTTTAGGTAACCCTGTGATTGTTACGCTTTTTCTGTTACAAACTGCCCCCTGCCCCCCATCAGAGAAGGGAAACGTTACATGGCCCTCACAGGAAAAAGTTTGGGGACCCCTGGTTTAGACAATATTAAAATATCCAGTTCATCCAATCAGAGGCACAGCTTAGCTCACGTGACTGACGATCACCCTATGGCTGTTACTGTGGAGACTCAGAGCCCAGATGAAACAGACGGTTGACATGTCTGTTAATTTTACAGAATATGATTCAGGCTCATGGCTGAGCTCAAGGTAAACTCAATATTCCAAACAACTGAAACACTGTCACAACCACTTCCAGAAACTAGATGTTCCACCTTCAGTCAGTCACGTAACAAAACAATACACAGCTCAATCAGCAGAGTAAAGAGGGCTCAGGTCACCTCAGCAGAGTGAAGAGGGCTCAGGTCACCTTCATGAATTCAAATGTCAGAGTTCACAGTCTCCAACACATGGAGTCAGTAATGATGGAAACCTCTGATACATAATGATAAATTATGATAAAACGAGCCTGTGCTCTGCAGGACACCACAAAGATCAAAGAAGTCAACCCAGATGATGCAGCATGCAGACAGTGAACGTGAAGTCATCTCATGACAAAATCCATTCAAAACAAAGCAAACCAGGAGCCACAGCCTTCAGACTGAACCTCAATGGTTTCAGTGTGGGGCTCTGTTCTTTAGATATTCAGGGGTCTGTTTATGACTGTTAGGTCAGACTTCTACCAGATCCAATCCATCAGTTTGGCTCTGTGTTGTCTGCAGGACAGCTGGAGTCACATGACCAAGGATTTCTATCCTCACTGATGTTCCCCTCCTCACTCCTGTTGTCTTAATGTCCTCTTAAACCTTAAACCTCGCGGCTTATCACAGACCCACTGTTTGGAAACTGATGTATAACTAACTGATCTTAATGATGTATTTCTAGACACCCCTTAGTGACTGTTTTGAGGTTTGTCTTCAACAGCATGAAACATTACATACGCAGCGTTCAATCAGAGAGTGATATCCCAGATGGGGTGTGTCTGTCAGTAAAAAGACTTTCACCTGTCCTTCTCCACTTTCCCTCCTCTGTCCTCAATCCTCTGTCCTCCGAGCAGCGTGAAGAGCTTTGAGTTGTGTCCTGGGTGGGTCAGTGAGCCAGAGACATGTTGATCTTTTGTCTGATTTCCTCTCTGGACTCCTGAGCAGATGTGTGAACCAGCTGTGAACTTGATCCTGGACTCTCTTTATTTCACACATGAACCTCTGAGCAGTGATTGGTTAAGCCTGTCATCTTCTTTGCTGTACTATGCAACGGTAATAACAAATTTGCCCCAGTGATTAATCAAGTATTTCTGATTCTGATTCTTCAGGTTATAATCATGGTGTCTTTGCCACCTTGTGCGGTGTTACATAATGAGGATTATTCCCTCCTCTCATGTTGCTCTAAATACAGCAGCCTCCCCCTCCCTCTCTCTCTCTCTCTCTCTCTCTCTCTCTCTCTGTAGTTGCAGTGAAACCTTGAGACATCATTAGGAAACTGTGGCTGCAGCAGGACTTTATTCTTAAAGCTCGGTGAGTTTGACTCTTAGCTCTGAATATTTTCTGCTGGACTGGATTCCACACAGAGCTGCTCGCACTGCAGAGGAAAACTTCGATATTCCTACACGGGTCAAAGAACATGTTTGATTTTAGATTTCAGATCCAGACAGCAGAGAGTGCTTGTTGTGTCTCCGCGACAGATCTGAGATAAAAATGAGGACCCGTCCAACACATCACATCATTTAACCAAGGCGTCAGTTTACCAGGTTTACTTTACTTTAGTTCATCTTAGCTTAGAGTTTTTAAATTGAGTTTATCTTAGCTTTGATTAGATTAGTTTATCTTGGGCGACTGTGGATCAGTGGTAGTGTTGTCGTCTTTCAATCGTAAGGTCGAGGGTTCGATTCCCAGCTCCTGCAGTCACATGTCGAAGTGTCCTTGAGCAAGACACTGAACCCCCAATTGCTCCCACTGTTGGTCAGTGGTGTTTGAATGGGCATGAATGAATGTGTTAGTTACAAACTGATGGTTTACATTAGAACTTCCTCCTCCCATCAGTGTGTGAATGTGGTGTGGATGGCTGAATGACACCAGCAGTGTAAAGCGCTTTGAGTGGTCAGAATGACTAGAAAAGCGCTATATAAGTACTGGTCCATTTACCATTTACCATCTTAGCTTTGATTAGATTAGTTTATCTTAGCTTTGATCAGTTTAGTTTATCTTAGCTTTGATTAGTTTAGTTTATCTTAGCTTTGATTAGTCTAATTCATCTTTTTAGATTTCTTAGATTTTTAGTGTAGCCTAGCTTTAATTAGTTTAGTTTATCTTAGCTTAGTTTTTCTTTTTTAATTTAGTTTAGCTTAGGTTTGATTAGTTCAGTTTAGCTTAGCTTTTTTGTTAGTTTAGGTTAGCTTCGCGTAGTGTAGTTTAGTTCAGCTTTTTTAAAATTTAGTTTATCTTAGCTTAGAGTTCTTTAAATTCAGTTTAGGTTAGCTTTGCGTAGTTTAGCTTAGTTTAGCTCAGTTTAGCTTAGTTTTGTTAGTTAAGTTAAGCTTAGTTTATTTGGACATTGTTGAAAGAGAAAGTCAAACAGAAAAAAATAAAACATAAATACAAACTGCATTGCAAGTGAGGTAGAAACCCTTTAAGGGATTAAAGAAAGTTAAAAAAAATAAAGTAAGAATACCTGCCATCACAAAAACAAACAGACAAACAAACAAACAAACAAACAAACAAACAAACAAACAAACAAATTCCCAACTGAAAATAAAATTCAAACACTGAAAAGCTAAAAAATATACAGATTGAGTTAAACAGGACAGAGTATGTAGACGATATCACAGAATCAGGACAATTCACTACAAATCTTTCAGTTATCAAAGCTTTTCTGAGTCTCGTTTTGCATCAAGTAAAAGTCTTTAATCTTTAAGATACATGTTCCATAATTTAACTCCTCAGTATCTTCTTGAGTACTGCTCTGGAGATTTAATGATGAGAAGGTTATTGATTTGTCTTGTTGTGTACTTGTTCACATGAGAATTTAAAGCTTTTGAGCAGGTTAGCACTCATGTATTTGATCTCAAAGAGAGTCAGAAAAAGAGGGGAGGGTACTTCACGGGACTTTGATAAATTTACCATTCTGACAAGATGTTTCTGGAGTAAGAACTTTATGCAGCTATGTTTGGAAAGTGCTGGCCCAAATGATATTAACCCTCAGGATCCCAAGCAGTTTCTGGTCGTGTTTTACTTCTGTCATATTTTTACTCACTGTGGTCTAATTTTTTTACTGCAATATGAAGTCCTGCACCTCTATAGACTCAGGACAACCATGGCTATAGACTGATGTAATTCAATATATGCAGTGGGACAAAATTTAAAAGCTATAAATCATTAGAAAAAAAAAAATCTGACTTTACTCTGCACTGCAGAGGCATCATGACCATCTGCAGAGAAGTTTCTGTCAGTAATGAGACAGAGAGCTGAGCACAAATTTTATACCTGCAAGACAACGCCGTGGGAAGCAAAATTCAAAGATTTTTTGAAGTGTGACTACAGGGTGTGTGTGGATCATTCAGGGCTCACTGAAAGCATCAAAGAGCACTGAATTATTATTATTATTATTATTATTATTATTATTATTATTATTATTATTATTATTATTATTATTATTTATTTATTTATTTATTTATTTATTTTTTTACAGAATTTATCTACAGCAGTTTATTTTCTGCAAATTTTCAAAGAAGGCATGGGAATCAAAGTGATGTTGATGAAATTCTCCCCTCTTCTCTGCTCTTTTTAGACATGTTGCTAACATCACTTGTGATACATTCAGGTACCTTTCAGAGACTGGAGAATATGATGAGCACTCCATTTTTTTCAGTTTTTCCAAAAAATATCATAAAATTATTTTTTTTCCACATTTAATGCCAATTTATTTGTTTTGAACCATTTTTGAATATGAAAGAAGGCCATCTGCTTAATGAGCTCTGACATTTTTTAATTGGAGACAAGTAAATTAGTATCATCTGCAAATACAGTAATAATGGGCATATTGTGTTTGATACTGTTACAAGATCATTACAGGTCTTCTCAGTTGTTTCCAAACTAATTCTGGTACCAGTCACAAAGTTTTACAATTAGCATTCAGAGCTTTAGCATTAAAGGGAAACAGATGAGCGTTTCTGTTTTGGAGCAATGGATGCCAACACTGGAAACGGAGGCAGAGCCAGAGGAATGAGAGGGAGAGGACGAGGAAAGCCAAAGACTGTAATCTCTCATGAGATCTGAGCCACTTCAGTTGACCATTTACAGTTCTGGAACTTCACTGAGCAGATGCTTTTGTCCCAAAGCATCTGCAACACAAGCAAGAATATAAACTGGAAGGAAAAACCTTAGCCCATGTACTTTTTTTTTTTTAAACCATAATTTTACACATTTTACAGCAAATTCTTCTGTTGTTTTGTATTCACACCACTGTATGTGTAGCTGTGTGTTGGTTGGGATGTACTATGTGTACATTTGTTACTGTGTATTTGTAGTAAGAGTAACACTAAACAAAAAAGGCCTCAGTCATTATGATGAATGGAGAAGAAGTGTTTTCCTTTCATCGTAGTCTTTCACTTTGAGCTCGTCATTGTTCATCTGGTTCTTATCAATGTCTGTTCATATGGGGGTTTTGCGGGAGAAGTGAGGGGTTTAGAGCCACTTTAGGACATTCCCATTAAATTTATCCATTTGATGAATCCCAAAGCTCTAAACTCTGCTCAGAGGCAGAGGATCAAGGGGAGAGGAGGAAAATCAGAGGAGGGAGGAGAGCGGTTACAGGAGAACAGCCTTGGCTGTTTCTCTTTTTGATTCTCTTTTTCTTTATGAAAAGAATTTGGAGTTCATGATCAGATACACACTGACTGGGTACAGGTTGTAAAAAGAATGTATTGAGAAACTCTCCTTATTCCAAGAAACAAAACAAGTACCACTGGGTTTTTTTCCACTCTTTACAAATAATTCCTAAAAAATGTGATTTTAGTCTTTAAATATCTGGAAACAAAACATTTTCCTTGGATCTGCCAGGTGAATGTTTAGTCTTTCTACACTGCTGCTCTGACTGTAGTTGGAGCAGTAAGAGAGACGAGAGGAACCAGCAGAAAAGGTTTAGATGGACGAGTGAGAGACAGACAGGTGAGACAAGAGGGACAGAAAGAAATCTGCAGAAGAAAAGAGGAGGCGAAAGGACGACAGGGTTGAGACGGGGAGAGAAAGGTCGGCACAGATGAATGAGAAAGAAAGGAGGAGGAGAGGACGAGAGAAAAGGTTAAGTGGGACGAGGCGGAAGCAGAGACAGAGCTGTGGATGATGAATGAAGGAGGGAACGGGTGAGGAGTGAGAGGAGAGTTTCTGAGACAGCGAAGGATGATTGATGGTGAAGTCACAGAGTGTGAGAGAAAGGAGAGAGATGGATGAGAGGAGGTGTTAAAGGTTGCAGAAGAGGAGGGGAGTGACTGTGGAGAAACGTCTGCGATCACAAAGAGAAGAAATAGAGCGGTGGTGTGAGCGATGGGGACGGCTTTATGTCAGAGAAAGATACAAGCAGGAGAAGAAGAAAGGGTCAGAAAATCAGGAATTAATCCAGTAAACCTGTCCCCACCTGCACACCAGCACAGAGACCGTCTCTGTTTCCTCTGCTACAGTTTGACAAGGACCAAAACCAAGACTGCATGGACAGATCTTCAGGCCAGACCACGTCCTGCATGGATCACATCAGCATGGCTTTTTAGTAGAAGAGTCCAGGTAACAAAGGAGACCTTGAACTGAGGAGCAGCTGAAGTCCTCTATCAGGACAGAACTGGACCCCAGCAGCTCAGACAACAAAACCCACTTCAAACACACTCTCTGTAGGTCTCCAACCCTAATGGTTCCAGAGTCCACCGAAAGTCAAAGAGCAGAATAAATCAGCATTCATGGATTCTCCAATGACATCAGCTTTATCTGAGCTCCACTCTAAACCAAGATCATGAACTGATGCTGCAGAGACCAGACTGACACACACACACACACACTGGGACGTATAATCAATGCGTGTGTGTTAGGGACGATGTTGATGGGTTGTGTTTGAGCAGATAACTCTCCGTCTATCCTCGTTGGTGTTAATTGGTGTGACAGGAGGAGCTTTGAGGTCTGACGGGGTTAAACAGCTGATATCACCTCTGTCTGTCTGCAACAGCCCATTAAATCTCCATGCATCTACATTCAGCAGCTGTTTCATCCCCCCCCCCCCCCCCCCCCCCCCCTTTTTTTTTTTTTTTTCTTTTCCAGGGAAAGCTTTTAAAAGTGGTTTCTTTTCAGTGGACCACAAACTTACACTACATTATTTGAATTTCACAATGTTAAACTCCAAAAGCCTCTTTTAAAACTTTAACAATCTTATAAAGAAGAACAACTTCAGCAGCTGAAATCACTGAGCAGAGGTCCAAAACTTCACACTCACTTACCAAGCTTGGGATCTGTGGCCAGGTTCTCTTAGTGTTGGTCTATTTTCATTTAGGTTCTGGTTCTCAAACCTGATTTTAACACAACCGGTGTGTTCACACCGTAAAAACTTGAAATGTTTGTTCTAGCCAAGCAGCCACATCTGCTCAAAAAGTACGAGGCAATTCTGAGGTGCTTAAATCTGCAGTTCATTGATTGCCCTCTTGAATTTGACTCTGGAAGTACCAGAAACCACAAACACCAACGGAGAAAAAGACATTTTCACAGCAGAAATAAACACGTTTCCAGCCTGGTATAAAGAAAATGTACCATGCCACAGTTCAGAAGATATAAGATTACAAGTTTGTCCAGTCAGAGACAGAGCTCAGATGATTGACAGGTGGCCACCCTATACCTGTTAGTGTGGAGGCTCAAAGCCCGCCCCATTTCCAATATGGCTGCTGTTGATAATTTGCTTCAAAACCGTTTTAGAAACAGACAGGTGACATCACAGAGACTACATCCTGCTCGCAAACTGTGACATCACTGGTGGGTGCATCATGTTCTGTGTTGATAAAATGAAGCTCTCTCTCTCTCTCCTTCACACACACACACACACACACACACACACACACACACATACACACACACACACACACTTTGTACATACCAGACACCCTCTAAGTGCTCTCTATGTCTCCTCATCATCAACTGTTGTTACTTGATTGCTGGATGAAAAAAAAAAACACTTTTAGGCTATCAATGTGAGCCGCCATTTTGCTGGTGCATTGTTTACTTCTGCCTTCATAAAAGAATAACAGTCCTCCACTTTCGTTAAACCAGTATGAACCAAGTTGGTTCACTAGACAGCAACAAGGTTCTGAGAATCCAGAACAGAACCATGCTGGTGTGAAGCCCTCTGAGACTTTTCCTCTCTGTCCAGTTCATCAAGTAAGAGACCATAACCACAGGTCATGACTGGAAGCTGAACCTCATTCACTTGTAAAGGACGTTACTTCTGCTGCAAAGTGAATGACGGTCTCTATTAAAGGGTTCACGGTACTAATATCAGGTCTCAAAGAACAAACCAGACCTTCACTGAAATGATGAGGTCATCTCTTCAGGATCTCTTAACTGCTCCATGACATAGTGGAAGGACAGGGCCTCAAACACAAAGGTCAGCCCCTAGCTCCACCCCTGACAGGGCGCTGGCCAATCAGAGTGAAGGGGGTTTGCGGAGCTAGGAGCTTTGAAACGAAGTGTTTCAGACAGAGGCTGAAATAAGAGTTTATAAAACACCAGAGAGAGAAAATAGAGTTTTGACTGAGCTGTGAGTCATGTAAAGATACTACAGGCGCACCAGAGGGACAAAATAAAGACTTAAAAAAGAATGATACCTCTTCTCTAACTAAATACAGTTGAGTTATTGATGAAGTTGCCGAGTTGATGAACATCAGGCTGCAGAATCAGTCAGTATGTTTACATTCACGCTGCAGTCTGGCTGAGGTCTTAGTGCGATGGTAAAGTCCCAGTGGGGGGTCTGGTCTGGTCTGTGTTTACATGCAGTAAAGAGAATCAGACTTCTGTCTGAGGAGGTCTCACTCTGCTTCAATAGGTGGCGCTGTGTCCTTAATTGATGAGTGAAGCTGTGTGTGTATCAAACTAGTTTCTGTTCACCTGAAGAGAAAACAACATTCTAACAATGATGGCTGAGATGATGCAGCTGTAGCTCTTCATGTTTTTATTTATGTGTGTGTCATGGTGTGTGTTTGTTGCGTTAGAGCCTCAGACTGTATGAGCGCAGAAACCCTATTTATCATGATCACCTACCTCCACTTCCAGCTGAACGCAGAGGATCACAGAGCCCTGCCGTGTCCTGCTAAATCCAACCCCAGCTTAAATGCAACAGTATTATTTAGTTGTCAAATGAGCTATGCTCAGTCTGTATTCAGCCCAACTGAGCTGTTTACATGCATTTTAATAGTCCTATCTCGTGCTGACTAAGCTCATAGTCCTATTTCTGAAGCTGCATGTAGCTGGAGACTCAGGTACTTGCAGGTCCTTGTTTTTCATACCTGTGATGTCATTTCATCCTATAGAAACATAGAGCATGTGAAGACCAGAGTCTCAGTCTGCTGAGTCTACAGTCATTAAAGTTTTTATTTGAAGGCACAGCCATGGGAGAAAAGTTTACCTTCTGGATTCTGAGCAGTCAGCCAGTGTGTGTGTGTGTGTGTGTGTGTGTGTGTGTGTGTGTGTGTGTGTGTGTGTGTGTGTGTATGTGTGTGTGTGTGCGTGTGAGTGTGTGTGTGTCTGTGTGTGTGTGTGTGTGCTGACAGACAGTGATAGAAGTTGTCTTTGCAGTGACTTCAGCCTCTCCTTGACACCTCACTGCAGAAAGACCGAGCTCTCTCTTTCTCTCACTCTCTCTGTATCTCTCTTCATGTCTTCATCTTTTCTCTCTGTTACATCAGGAATAATCGTCATCCCTCACCACCAGCTGCTATCGATGCTCCTACAGTCGAAGCACTCAGCTGGCTCCTCTTCCTCTTTTATGTATATCTCCCTCTTAAGCTTTAAAAAGCACATCTGGCTGCAGACACAGCAGGGAGTCCAGTAAATTGAAAGAAGTGGACATGCTGCTCCATATTTTTATGTGCAAAACATTTAAATCAACTGTATTAATTAAAAAACAAATCTCATATTGGTGTTACAGACACCACAGGACATGGTTTGTTCTCAGGAAGAGGTGAAACTTCACACAAACAGATCGATGGAGGAGGAGAGAGGCAGCAGAGGGATGAAAAGACCAGCATAATGACAAATACACAGACAACAGTCAAGTTTATGTTTGATTTGTGATGAAAGAAAACTTCATAAGTTTATAAAAACCTAATAATATACCAAAACTCATCTGAGGGCCGCGTTTTAGTCGACTTCATATCAAATTTATAAACCCTCGATATTGATGGGCTGCAGGGTATCAAACCACCTATGGTTGAACATCTTCAAGAAGATCATGAATGAGTTTTTGATGATTGAAAAATCATCAGAAGAAAGACAGAAAAAAAAGGCATGAATGCAGCTGGTTAACAAGCTGAAGTGACTGCAGCCATCAGGGAGTTCAATGTTTTGTTAAACTGATTTTAGAATATGAAACCTGTGCTCCATTTGTATCAGAAAACACAAGAGAAGAGGATGCACAAAACGTGTGTACAGGAGGAAACCTTTTTGAGCACAGACAATGTCTGCATGCCAGATGGTGTGCTCTGTCTAAGGGGATAAACAGTCTGTGGAGCGCTGTTAGAAAGAGGAGAATTAAGTTCACCAATGAGGTGAAGAAGAAGAGTCAGCGAAAGACTGAAACCTCTGTCACATGCCAACATCTCTGCTGAATCTATGATATGTAAAACGCTCAACAAGGACACCTTAGAGGAAGACACTGCTGTCCAATAAAACACCGTTGCATGTTTGAAGTTTCCAGAAGAGCTTCTTGATGTCCCACAGCACTACTGACAAAATACTCTGAGGACAGATGAAACCAAAGCTGAGCTGTTTGGAAGGACCACAAAAACTATGAGTGGAGACCAAAAGGCACAGAGCACCAACACCAAAACAGCGGGGGGGGGGGGGGGGGGGTCATGGTGCCTCAGGGCCTGGGAGGATCACTATCATCAACAGGAGAATGAATCCCCAAGTTTATCAAGGCATTTATAGGAGAACTGAAGGCCATCTGGCCAGGTTCCAGTGCACTGAGATAACTGAGGCATGACCTAAAAGAGCGCCTTTCACACCGGACTTCAGTATTGTTTTCATCAACGATGACAAAATTATTTCATCAAAGCCCCTTTTTGTCATGACGAGAATGAGACTGTGATGAACTTAACGTGGCTCTTTGATGACTAAAACATGACAAGACGTTTGTGAGTTTTCATTGACGAGACGAGACTGGGGGAATATGTCAGAGTTTGGCAGTGGTGGACAGTAACGGGGTACATGTACTTAAATACTGTACTGAAACACTTTTTTTGAGTATCTGTACTTTACTTGAGTATTTTTTTTTTTTGAAACTTGTGACTTTCACTTCACTACATTTCAAAGACAAATATTGTACTTTTGACTCCACTAAATATATCAGAATCTTTTTGTTACCTTTTCCTTTGAGGCTCGGCATAGCTTTGTAGTCAGCTGTTGGTTCCTTTTCTAAAATGCAATTGGCCACACGCTGTGCTCCTCACAGAGGGGAACCAACCACAGTCACTGCTTAAATCTGGGATGGACTTGAAAATCCATTATCCTTGCTCTGTGTAACAAGTTCTCCTGTCTTCATTCAAACCAAACTTGGCAATGGAGATGGAAGGAGAAACTTAAGCTGAGAAACCAGTGCACCCATGGCCATATCTCAGCACGATGTTTGAGATTTCAGAAATCTTTTAGGGATTTCCATCACTTTCCACAGACATGAACAAATGCAGGGCAGATATTGTGTGCTGTTTACAGATTTTATTAAAGCATGAGTTATGTTGCCATGTAGCCAAGTGGTTCAACAGGAGGACGAGTTCTTTACAGCAGGGTCGTAGTTTGTTTGCTCTAATGTACTGCAACTTGCAGCTCTGAATGGGTCAGGTAGTTGCAACAACTGAATGTGTCTGTGTGTGTGTCTGTGTGTGTGTGTGTGTGGGGGGGGGGGTCTATTTTTTTGGGTAAGGATGCTTAAATATAAAACATAAATATATAGAAAGATAGAAAATGTACCTTGTACTTTCCACTTTACTTTGAATACTTACGTTTTTTAAAGTACACACTGTAGTACTTTACCTTGAGTCAAATTTTGGCAAAGCAGCTTTTACTTGTAGTTGAGTAGGATTCGACCACGAGTATTAATACTTTGACTCAAGTATTAATACTGGAGTTGTCCACCACTTGTGGGTGGTCTGTCAGATGTTCAAAAAGCAGACTATTTCTGCCGTCTGTGTGTGTAACCTGTCTCACACAGACACGCATTAACACACTAAGTTTACAGACCCCTTCACAGCCGATGTCATCATAAAGATGAGCACACATTTGGGCAGAGAAAGCAGTGTTTAGCTCTATTCATTCAGAGTTCTCATTCTTTAAACATGAAGCCAAGCATTGGACAGGGCCATCTTGGATATAATGCAAACTTTGAGCTTCCTAACAGGTATCTGGCACCTGTCAGTCACATGAGCTGAGCTGAGCTACCGATAAGACACACTCGTAATCCTAATATCTAATAAACCACTGAGTTAGAAAAAAAATTCACTCACCATACAGTGTATGTCGATGGCAAAATGAATGTTTCAGACGCAAGCTGTTTTTTGAACCAAGCTGTAACGCTTTTTAATGCTGTAAAAGTCTAGGTTTTTTTGGCTTGACAGATTTATTCAGAAATGAAGGTCATTCCTAAGGTTTCACAAACTTAAACTTCAACTAACCAGCCCAAAAAAACAAACACACAGACACACAGACACAGACATACAATTACAGACACACAATTATTAAAACACAAACACGCAAATCCAGACACACAAAGACGAGACAAAACTAAACACAGACACACAAATAATGACATACAAACACAGACAAAGAAAACAAACACAAAAACAAACACAGACACACAAGCCAAACACAAATCAAACACACACACACACACACACAAACACAGGCACACAAATACAGAAATGCAAACACAAACACAAATAATGACACACAGACACAGACAAATAAACACAGACACAAACACAGATACGCAAGTACGGATACAAACCATCACAGACACACAAACAAAAGCACAGATACACAGACGCACAAACAGACACACAGACCAAAGCACAGATACACAGACGCACAAACAGACACACAGA
The DNA here is from genome assembly GCA_030710495.1 of Labroides dimidiatus. Lineage (NCBI taxonomy): Eukaryota > Metazoa > Chordata > Actinopteri > Labriformes > Labridae > Labroides > Labroides dimidiatus. Next base: position 37,623,011 of record CM061143.1, read on the forward strand.
CCAAAGCACAGATACACAGACGCACAAACAGACACACAAACACAGACACACAAACACAGACACACAAACACAGACACAAACACAGACACACAAACACAGACACACAAACACAGACACATGGATGATGTGATGCTGGTCCTGCACAGCTTGCAGACTCTAAACCCTGTGGGGCTCTGAACACAGAGTGCTTAGGCTGCAGAGTTTAACAGCTACAGTGATATTAGTATTTCTTCCTGTCACTGTTACACTGCATTAGATCTAAGCGTGTTTATTTGCTGTTAGTACTGCAGTTTTGGCTCATTTGCATTTGTTTTGTCTTAGCATTGTGTCAGACCTTCACATGTGTTTTTTGAAATGAGCATCATTCCTGAATTTGCAGCATGTTTCTCCTGATGGAGGTCATTCAGGCCTTTGTAGATCAGCTCCCCTCTCAGTCTCTGCAGGAAGCACCAGAACACTGCTCTATAAGTTCACTGGTTGTGTTTGCATTTCTCTGCTCTGACTGCTCTGTCCATCCTGACTGATGTGAACTGTTGAGATATTAGACCAAGTGAAAAGAGATGTAGACTGAAAACTTTAATGAGAGGTCCACCCAGGTGTTGTTGAGATGTTCCAGTCTCGACTTGAGTTGTTTCCAGACAGGAGTGTGGAAGGCTGGGAGCAAAGACAGCAAAAAAGAAGTGATGACAAGCAGGGAGGATGAGGATGAGGAAGGAGGTGGAAAGCACAAACATTAATGGGCCCCATAAAACGCATGCTGCATGAAGAAATGATATTAGCATTGCAAATGTTGTCCTCCCCTCTGCCCTCCCTCCTCCCTCCTCCCTCCCTCCCTCCCTCCTGTCTCTGTGGATGAGTGGATCTTCCTGAAAACGGACATTTAAATCACGTCCGACATTGGCAGTTTAAGCCGTAACGACAAGAACAAGTCTCCACTGGTTGACCTTGGCAGTTTGCATCCGGAGATGTATGACTCTCCGGGGAAATGAGCGACTACGGGTTGAAGAAAACACTTTCACTTTGCTGATTTATTCATGAGGCATGAACATACCGGCACACGTTCAGTCTTTACATCTCTATGCATGAGATGAGCACATGACGGCAACACTGAAACAGCATTTAGGACATCCCGACATACACGAACTCTCCATTAAAACTACATGCAAATAAAGGTGAACACTGTTACCGTGGACACGTGTGGCTGACATGCTGTCATGTTGATGTTTTCTCGGAGCAGTGGCAGAATGACAGCAGCAGAGCACAGACTGCGTTAATATTCATGAAGGCAGGGTTTGTTTACAAGCACCTATGTGATAAAGGTGCACGATTCAAGCCTTCCGCAGAGAGCTGAATAATGTTGGGTGATGGGAAATGAAGGAAATCAGCAGGGACAGGATAACACTTAATGCCAGAAAAAGGCAATCCTCCAAATATGCCTCCACTTGTGCAAACAACACTGAAAACCAAACCATGAATAAACGGCACATCCAGCACACGACTGCTCTAAGGCTCAGGTCGGACATGTGCACTGAACACTGTGAGTGTAGTCCACAACATCTAGTCTAGAGCATGTTGTTAAATGTAAACAAACTGTCATGTCTCTAACATCTCTGGACTCCATAACAACACTGAGTCAATGAAAGAGTGCAACAGATTATAACATCACAAAAGGTTATAAAAGGGATTTAAGTTTACTTGTGTGTTGTGTTAACTTGTGTAAAGTGACAGTTCTTTGAGAGACTGCTTCAAACTTCACTCAAAAAAAACAACAACAACAACAAAAAAGCCCCAAGAAACAAGCATCATTTTGCAGACACGCCTTAAAAATCCTGAAACCAGACCATCTAGAAATCAGCATCCTGATGTTACTGAAGACTTCAGCTGACTGTACTGTGACTTGTTAGTTACAGTGAAACTGGCAACATGCAACTAGATACACTCAGTAAACTCAGAGGAGAAAAAAAATAAACTGAGACCAAAGAAAGAAGGATGCAATAAAACTGACATTAAGCAAGGACACGTACAGTGAAACTGTTATCTGGTTGAGACCATTACAGTAAAACTGAGACTGATCAGAGAATGTAACACTAAACCTGGGACTGTGCAGACAGATTCAATAAATCTGAGGAGGGGAAGATTAGTGAAACTCAGACGAATCAGAGACAGATACATTGAAACTAAGAATCTGTAGAGAGTGGTAACAGTAAAACTGACTCTAAACCAGGACAGAACAGTGAAACTGAGACTTACCAGAGACAGACAGGGTAAAACTAAGATTCATCAGAGAGCAATACAGTGAAACTGAGACTTAAAGGTTGATGCAGATAAAATCAGACTCAGCAAAGACGGATGTAATGAAGCAGAGACTAAGAAGCGATGGGTACAGTGAAGCTAAGACTCTGCAGAGTCAGAGATGTTTACTGAGACTCAGTTGTGGGAGATCCAGTGGTACCAAGTTGAAGCAGAGAAAGATTTAGCTAATAAGGAGACAAAGCACTGATACAGTGAAACTGAGACTAAGCAGGGACAGAAACAGTGAAGCTGTGACCAAGCAGAGACCCATACAGTAAAACTGAGACTTAGTAGAGATAGATATGGTAAATTCGGGGCTCAGCATGAAAAGATACATTAAAACTGGGACTCAGCAAAAAAAATACAATAAAAATAAGATTCACCAGAGACTAAAAGAGTAAAACTGAGACTCAGCAAAGACAAATACATCATTTTTTTAAGTTGAGATTGAATGATGTGAATCGAATTGTCTCTATGGGCTGATATTACTAAAGTAATTGGTAATGTTTATAGACAGGGTGGCTACTCATGTAATTAATGTTATTATTAGACATTTAATCAAAATCATTCACAGAAAAGAATAACTTATTTTGCCATGTTTCACCCTAGATATCTTCTAGTCAAGAACAGAGGGGCCCAAACAGCCACATCTAAAGCTCTTCCCTCAGACCTTCAGGGGAATAGATGATGAGCCTTAATGATAATGAAGGAGTGGTACAGCACTCACAAATGGCTAGAGTATTCACAGAATAAAGACTCTGCCTACTGTTATGCAACTTGCAGGTGTTAAATATATATATATATATATATATATATATATATATATATATATATATATATATATATATATATATATATTAGTGGTGGGACTTTGTCGCGTTAATTTGATAATTAATGCGGGGGGAAATTAACGGCGTTAAAGAAAATGACGCAATTTATCGCATTTTATTTTATAGTCTATATCACACAGAACGGTTCTCAGTGCACGCCTCCAATATAAACTTTTCCTCGTCCATGACGTCAGATTTCCTCTGGGTCTGACCCGCTGATGACTGCTGGCCCTGTGCCAGTGTCGAAGTTTTAATATACAAGGATAATTTTACGATCGACAGGTTGAACATGGTGCTTTATTTTGAAAAGACCGGAAACTCTGATCGTTTTTCGTGTCTGTTTTCCTGTTTGGTACGATCTGCTCTGTGGAAATTGACGCGTTTTCAAAAAAACATCTTTTGAGCAAAATTAACAGATTTTGGTAGAAGACTGAATCACTGAATAATCACATACAGAAGTTTAAACTACCAAAATCTGTTTGAAAAGTGTTGCTTCTGATGTTGAATATGGATGCGATTAAAATGCAATTAATTACAATTAATTAATTACAAATGGCATAATTAATTCGATTAATTTTTTTAATCAAGTCCCACCACTAATGTATGTGTATATATATATATATATATATATATATATATATATATATATATATATATGTATATATATATATATATATATATATATATATATATATACATACATATATATAGTGAAGCAGAGCCATTGATAATTTGTGGATGTTTTTGCCAAAAGATACAACGGGTGAATAAAATTATATTAAATGCAGTGTGGCCTGATACAGCAGGGATCTGTATAGATTGTGACTGACTGCTGTAAAATGTAGTTTATAAATGATGATACTTTTTTGTTGTATTTTTTTTTTTTTTTTTTTTTTTTTTCATTTTTGGACACAGCCGATAACATATGCGTTTACAAAAAGGCAGCAACAGGCAAATAAAGAACTGAAAATAATTGGAGGTGTCTGTGGTGCTTCATAGGCTTGTTCCCAGTTAATGTTGTTTCTTAAGCTGAATTTTTGTCTTTTTAAGGAAAAGAAGATCTAACCTATTGAAGAACAATTATTTAACTAAAACGTGTATAAAAAATTTAATGTGTGTATAAGAAGACAAGATTGCTGGAACTAAGTCCAGTAGTATTAGAAAATCAGTAACATTAATTGTGAAATAAGAAGCTAGAGTATATCAGCAGGTGATTCTCTTATTTCTTATAGTCTTAGGCTAGTCAAAATACCACAACAGCGTAATAGAATTGCTGGAATTCATTTATGGCATTTGGTTTTGGTGTGCCACCCCAAGATTTTCAGTGGCCCCCTCTGGACTGGAGAGGTCATTTGGATTAAAATGATGAGACTCAATCTTTTTTTATCAGTGTTTGGATTATAACATGTTTGGATTTTTCCATCATCAAAAGTAACCCAAACACATCTCATCTTTGGTTTTAATGCCGTCAGTCACCCTGCGACCCTGAACTCTCTCTGCTGAGTCCTAGATGAGCCGGGGCCTCCACACCAATCATTCCTCTGTTACATTAAGATAAAAAGGAAAAAGGAGTCCCCTCTTCAGGCTGAAGCAAACAGCTTTTATCAGAGTGAGGGAGTGGAACTAATGTGTAATGTAGGTTAGGCTAACGTGTATGTCTGTCCTGCTCATCTACCAATCAGAGCTAACGTAACCTCACTCTTCCTTTTATTGACAAACTCTCAAGTTTGATCAGATCACTGCAGGATAACTGCTGCATGTGGGTTGGGATGAACATTATCACTAACAGTTTAACCTTTAGCTTGTGTTTTAGCCTATAGCATGTGCTCTGTCACTCTCCCATTTATCTTTCTTCTTCTCTTCTGTTCTTTTCTGTCTGTCAGTTCAGCTCCAGTCTCCACCATCACTACTAAATTAATGTCAGAAATTGTTTTCAGCAGAGAAAAACACAGAGCTGTCTTCTCAACACTAAACTGCATCAGCTAGCATGGTGTTGTCATAGAGACTTCAATGTGCCATAAATCAATCCAGTCCTGTCCGACCCAGTCAGGAAGCTAAGAGATATAATTTGGAAATAACTTATGTTGGTGCTGATAATCTCATTTTAGATTGTGAATTAGGATCAGGCGGGTATCTAGAAGTGAGACTTTTTCAAGATCATTTAGAAAGTCCTCACAGGGACTTTAAGTCATTTGGTATTAAGAGTGTGTTCAAAGAGGCCACGCCCCTAATCCCTTCTCCCTTTAACCCTTAACCTGCCGTAAACAGGTGACCTGTTTATAAATTGACTCACTACTGGAGACAGACTGGTGGACACTCAGGGCACTGCAGTTTCAATCTTGGTTTAACTCTGAACCCAGCTCTGTTGTTGTTTTGTAAACCAGCAGTGGATGAATTTCTTTGAGATGCAGAATAAATCCAGCACCTAGCGTGTTTGTCTCACACTGGATCTAAAAATCTGTTGGGTTTTTTTCTCCCTCTTCTTGTTATTTTTAAAGAGTGTGTTTTCCTGTTTGCATTTACCACACATGGGTGGCTGCTCTTGTGCACAGAGGTTTGGGCGTTTGGGGGCTCCTTCATTAGTGTCACTTACATCTGAGTGTTGCTCTTGCATTGCGTGGGAGGAAATTTCAGCTTCTCTTTGCTTCCTCCTCATTGTATTCATGCTTTCTTTTTTCTTGCATTGCTCAAACTGGCCTCTCAAACAGCAGCATCCCGTCCCCTGTGTCCTTATTACAACACTCCAACTCTCCCTCCACGTTATCTGTCTCTTTCTGGCTCTTCTTTCCTCCCCTCATGCCTGCTCTCTTGTTGTTGTTGTTCAGCTCCTGTTGTGTGTTTGCACTTCTCAGTTATGTGTTTGACCGTGTGTGTGTGTGTGTGTGTGTGTGTGTGTGTGTGTGTGTGTGTGTGATTTCTGTGTGTGTTAGTGCAGAGGGAGCTGATTCTTTCTCTGTTCTCATTTGTATTCAGCTCGTCTCAGTCCAGGCAGGTAATGACAAGCAGCAAAGGCTGGGATGTCGCTGCTCCACTCAGCTACCAGCTGACGTCGAGTCCCTGCACACACACACACACACACACACACACACACACACACACACACACACACACACACACACACACACACACACACACACACACACACATTGTGGCATCCAGCAGTACCAGCAGAGCACACATGGACTGTACAGACATGTATTCTTCTACACTGTGTTTACTTCCTTCCATTGTTTAATCCAGCACACCTCTTTTTTTATGACTGTATGAGGAAGAGGAAGACAAACTTCCAAAGGCTTACTAAACATACTGGTTTGTGAATACACAGGGAGGAGTTTGTGCCGCAGGATTAAAACCAAGATTAAAACAACCAAATTATAAAACCTTGAAAACACATGTTTCTTATTCACTGTTTGGATATCAAGCTCCAACCATGCCACCATGAAGAGGAAAAATGAGGGAGGGGTACTTTTAAAATTTTGTGAGATGGGTAACCAGGTTGAGCTGGAGAAGGAGGCCTTTCAGGCTGGGCTGGCTCAGGGGTCTTGTGAAGCAGCTGACTGGTTTCAACACCGAGGAGGGCTGTGTCACCACAGTCTTCTACATCATCCTGCCAACTTCCAGCCAATCATAGGCGCAGGACCTCGAGCTGATCCGACCCATAGACTGTAAAAAAAAATGGACGTCATCTCGCTCGGCTCAAACTGAGGTCACAACAAAAACTGCTCCCTCTGGTGGCTGGCTGCAGTACAACTCAAAAACTCTGCCTCTCTCTTCCTCTCAGATGGGCTGTGGTCAAACTTTAAAAAATTCTTACACCTTGTTGAAATGTTTCTCTCATCTGTATGCTGTGGTGATATTTAGATATAATTGGGCTGCATTCTGTTCAAGTCCTCTTTTTTCTGAAATGTTTCTTTTTCATTAGTTATTAGAGGTTAAAAACAGGGTTTAACGTCTCGTTTAACGATGATTGACAGCTGCTGTTCATGTTTAGTTTTTTTTGGTAATAATAAAATACATCAGGAAGGAGAGTTAAGAAGAGATTAGACTACCAAAAGAAGAAACACACACACACACACACACACACACACATATATATATATATATATATATATATATATATATATATATATATATATTAGTGGTGGGACTTGATTAAAAAAATTAATCGAATTAATAATGCCATTTGTAATTAATCGCATCCATATTCAACATCAGAAGCAACACTTTTCAAATAGATTTTGTAGTTTAAACTTCTGTATGTGACTATTCAATGATTTAGTCTTCTACCAAAATCTGTTTATTTTGCTCAAAAGATCTTTTTTTGAAAACGCGTCAATCTCTGCAGAGCAGATTGTACCAAACAGGAAAACAGACACGAAAAACGATCAGAGTTTCCGGTCTTTTCAAAATAAAGCACCATGTTCAGACTGTCGATCGTAAAATTATCCTCGTATATCAAAACTACATCATTGGCACAGGGCCAGCAGTCATCAGCGGGTCAGACCCAGAGGAAATCTGACACCATGGACGAGGAAAAGTTTATATTGGAGGCAGAAAACCAGATAATTATATACGATATGACACATCCTTTATATAAGGACACCAACAGAGACTAAAAGGGAAGGACTGAATTAATGAAGCTCTGGGAGGGCAGGTGAGTTTAACATACTAAATATCATGAAAGTAGTTGTCATGGGTGTGATTCCTGCGGGAACATGTGGTTCTCCTGTGATCTTGTGTATCCAGCTGCTATGAGTACACTGAGCTGCGCTCCGCTCCTGAGACGGATGCAGTGCGAATTGGCTCGCGCTGACGGTCCGCGGCGACTATTTTTTAAAAGTAAATTTTCCATCCACTGAGCTAAGCAAGGCGCTGTCATCAGTGTTATCCATCACTCAGTGCGTCGCTATAATCCGTCTGCCAGAAACTCTTGCACTGAGAAGCGTTCTGTGTGATAAAGACTATAATATAAAATACGATAAAATGCGTTATTTTTTTTAACGCCGTTAATTTTCCCCCATGTTAATTATCAAATTAACGCGACAAAGTCCCACCACTTATATATATATATATATATATATATATATATATATATATATATATATATATATATATATATATATATATATATATATATATATATATATATATAAATACACACACACTTCCTTGTTCCTTTTAAGTCTCTATTGTGCAAAAACAAAAAAAAAGTCTCTATTGTGCAGACTCTGGCTGTACAATGGCAGCTCCCATGGCCCAGGGTTTTTTTTTGGCTTCAAAACCGTACAGTATTAAAAAGCTGAGCCACACTGTCCATTCTATATACAGTGTATGATCTGACCAGCCGAGCACATCTGGTACCTACAGCAGCAGCAGAAAAAGATGCAGCATTCCATTAATTGGTACCACAAGTAAACACCTTTAACGGGAACCAAATGGACAGAAAAAGGAATCACACACTTCCAGCACATTTTCAACAACAACACCTTACTATGGTTCCAACAACTTATTGACACCTACAACACTGATGAGAAATACTTTCTCCAATATATGCAATTCAAAGAGTCAATGAGAACTACAGTAAACATCACAAACACCTGCCTAGAATATCCATCACCAATAAACAGTATCAATAAAACGACACAATCAAAGAAAAAACTTCTCTCACAACTACATAAACTCATATCCTCCAACACTGACCCACATCACATTCCAATAAACAAATGGGAGAGAGCACTCAACATTCACACTATCTGTCAATTTTAGAACACAGTCTGCACTAATATTTTCCTCATGTCTAGCAATACTAAAATTCAGTCAGTACGGTACAAAATCATCCATGGAACACATCTCACACAGCACAAGATGCACATCATGGGACCCACTGAAAGATATTTGCACTTGCTGCACACTTAACACCTCTGATGACCACCTCCACTCACTCTGGCTTTGCCCACCAATTCACAACTTCTAGAAACAAATAACAGCCACACTATCCCGAGTCCTTGGCCACAATATCCCACTATCCCCCTCTGTCTGCATACTTGGAAACCTAGAAGAACTCAACACTGACTGCTGGGCCTATGCGTGGTCAACGGGATCTGGAGATGGTGCCGGCCACCCCCCCGCCGGGTGCCTTGGTGCGTGCTTTGGGGTTCTGGGACAGGGTGCTTGTCCATGCTGCATCCATACCTCCCCCTTCCTGCCGTCCACCCTGTGGCCCCCCCTCCCTCTTCCTGCCGCCCTCGCCTGCCCTCCCCCCTCCCCTCTGAGGGGGGCCAGGGGTTCTGCCTTCTGGGGCCTGGTTCTACCTCTGGGTGAGGCTCTGTCGCTGCGCTACAGGCGCCTGGGCTTGGGTCCGGGCCTAGCCGGGTCGTGTCCCGGGGTAATCATGGGGCTTAGGCTCCTGTGCAGTGTTGTTGCTGAGGGACGGTTCTGCCTCCCCGGTAGGAATGAGACCCAGAGTGGACGCGGGGGGCTCACCGGCTGGGGGCGGTGGTGGGGTCCCGTGGTCCTCCCATGGGGAGATGTGCCCTATGGGTGGTCGTTCTGGGTCGGGCCTGCAGTGGCTGCTAGGTTGGCGGCTCCGGTGCTGCAGCCCACTGGGTAGTTGAAGCTGATGCATGTTTGATGTTACTCTTCTAAGGTATTTAAACTGTTTTAATGATGATGTTTAAATATGTATTTTGTAGGGTGTTAATATTTAAATGAATCTCTTTATAGATTGACTGCTACTGCTGCTTTGTTTAGGCGAGTTGTTTTGTTTAAGTTACTTATCAGGAATTTTCTTTATTTTCATGTTTTAGCTTGGTTTAGCTTGGTTTAATACATGATTTGTTTTGCTGTGTCGATAGCCTTGGTCTTTTAGAGTAGAACAGGAGAAGTGTTCTACTGTTATAAGTTAGGTTGATTATTTCCTTCCTGTGTAGAAGTAATCTCATGAACTTTTGTTCTTTTTCTTGTGTTTGGGAGTATTGCAGGCCGAGTGGTGCGTCGTCGACTGAGCGCGTTGGGGCTGTCTGTGGGTACAGGCCTCTCACCACCTGCACCTCACCTTCTCTTAAATGCCTGTGAGTGGTTGTTTGCACCTTTCATTTTTTTCACCGTGCATGTTTTCTGTCCTATTTAGTTGCCGTGTCTGAGTGAGTGCAGGGTTTTGGGCACTGTGTGTATAAGTCCTCTGCACCCCCACCTTAGTCACCAGGGATCATTTAAGAGCCCTTAGTCTGTAATATTTCCCTTAGTAGTTTGTTTTATTTACTCTTTGGTTCATTAAAATAATTTAGTGGTGTCATTTTGAACTTGCTTTATAAAGTGAGCTCTAAATAAATTTCCTATTTTTCTACAGCTTTAATGACTTATTGCTCATTTAAAAATGTTATCAAAATTAATTTATTGAGCATCAGTTTTGTCTCCGCCTCTGATTCTCTTACTGCCAATTTGCTGTCCTCTTGAAGTGTTTATGTTTAAGTTGTGCTTTTGGGGGTGATTTGAATGAGTTGGTTCCCTCAGCATAATTAAAATTTGTTCCAACCTGGAGCAGGGTCACACATAGTTTAACCTAAGCTCTTAAAAAAAAAAAACATGGACTCTTCATCTTCTTCTTGTCAGTGCTTTCTTTCTACCTGTTCATTAAAGCCTGACTTCAGCCATGCTTTCTCCAGTCACTACACATGCACGCTTTAGTCTGATCACAGCCAACTGTGCCCCGTTTGGCAGCTGCATGTCTGAGTCAGTTTATAAATGTCCTCCCTGGTGAAATGCATGCTGGGTTAGCTGCTTTGTGAGGACATCTTCTCTCAGGCTGCAGGTTTCTCCTCACAGTGTGCTGACAGGTCTGTTAGGAAGCTCAGAGGCTCAGAGCTTATCAGCTGCCTCTTTGTCCTGAAGAGGTTTAGGTGGACATGTGTATCCCTGAGGACAGGACACATCAGAGGGGTTTACCCCGATCCGTTTCTTTAATGCTGAGTGCCAAGCACAGGAGCTTAGTCTTTCCAGAGACTCTGCTGAAGATCAACCCTCAGAGCTCTCAGAGTCAGGTGGGACACTCTCACCTGCACAGCCTACAACACAAACATCCTCCAGCAGAGCCCTCCTAATCTCCGCCTCTGGAGGGCTTTACAGCTCGACACCAGCACTTCACTCACCGAGCACCAGGCATTACAAGCATGTTTGAGCTTCATCAGAATCTAATTTAAAGCCACTCTGCTGGTAATAACAGAGACATTAATCACATTACAGTGTGCAGTGTGTCAGCCTGAGAGGATACTCTGTTTCTTTCAGGTTTTCACACATTTCTTCACACAAAACTGTCACACAGTCAGCCACACAGTGGCAATACAGGCTGGAGAACTTAGAAATAAAAAAGGACTTATTAGCCTCATCTTTCAGTTTTTTTAGACAGCTTACATGAATTTGAAATAAGAGGAGATTCATGGCACAAGATTTGCACATTCAGGAAACAAGAAATCTTACCAAAGGTGATAAATTCATGAGATTTACTGAGCGTTGATTGTTTTTTCTGGGTTTTTTTTTGGAGAGGGTGGGGGAAAAAAAAAAAAAACATGTGCATCTCTCTCTGTGGTGTATCCCCATGGAACGGGCTTGCTAATGTGTTAAAACTGAGTAGGAACATCATTATTTCCAAATGAGTTGACATAGACTAGAACCATGTCCACATGTGGATACCAGGGTGTCTGGAAAACTGCACCTATTTTATATGTTTAGGCCTGTCATCCACACCAAGCTGCAGCTTTACGTCACTAAAAACAATCTTTTCTGAAAACTCAGGCCAAATGAAGATTTTGGAAAACTTGCGACAAAAAGAATTCATTGACGTCATATAGGCGTGGTTTTTATATGGCAGGCATGAAAATAGCGAGCATGAATGTTTTCTTTTTAAATTGAAATGTTTTCTGTTACACAAACTTTACCCTGAGAATGTCTGAATGAGACTATGAAAACAAAACATGATAAGCTTTGCTTCGTCCTCTCCCTCCTCGTCCTGATTGGCTCTTATTTTGAATTATTTTTGAAATGTTTTGTGGGAGAATGATTGATGATTCATTTTGCATAGTTTATATACAAGGAAAATAAATACAGAGAAAAGAAAGAAAGGGGTGATGTGCATCTGCCAGTCTTTATTTTGTCCCTCCGGTGCCCCCATATAGTCAGGGGGCCAGAACTGAAAAAGCAACTTTGGCGGACACCTCGGGGTACAGGCTGACAACCTATCCAGTATTAATATTTGACCCCTTAACATGTATTCTAGCTAGGTTGTCAACTTAGAAAATGTTTTTTTGTCCTTTTATTGACTGTTTTTTAAAAAGTGGTAAAATCAGATTTTTTTCTAAGTGCTTCCTTATTATTCTAAACTTCCAACAGTAATGTTGAGCTTTTTCTTTTTCTAAATTAACTTAATTCATGTGCAAACATGATGTTAAAATAAGTAATCAATAAATACCAAGGAATATTACACCAAGGGGGCGCTGGTGAGCCAGCACAGCTGTGATTTGGCATGAGAAAGCAGGCCATCGAAGATGATCACAGCAGGTGTCAACAGGCTGAACAAAAATTCATGACTTTCACATAACAGATTAACTTTGTCTATTTATCTGCAAACAAATCATTTACATTAAGACTCAACCATCAAAGTTTGCCGGAAAAAGGAAGGCTTAACATTTTTCCAACTAGCTAAAATAGCAAGCAGCTAAGTAGCTAGGCTACTACATGATTACTATCTTACTGACCAGTTTTGTGTTTTAGTCTTCTAAAATACCAGGGAACACCTAGTCAATCATATGGTATATGGTCATGAAATTATAATACAATGATGGAAAAGTTTTTGGACACCCTTAAAATTCTACACAATCTCAAATACTATCATGAATTATTTGTGGAAAAATATTTTCTTGTTTCAAAAAGTGTGGAAGCATAGACAGAGACAAACTATAGTTCGCTTTTGTTATTAAGAAAAACCAACAAAACTAAATTCTCATTTTCAATGTGTCACTTCTCAATATTGTCTGTATCAAAGTCAACAAATAAAAGAGAATATGTTCTAAACCTGAACAAAAAATAAATAAACCATCACATCATGAAATGACTATTTAGTAGCCCTGCATAAGCACACAGCAGAACTCTAATTCTGGCTGCCATGTTCCTCTCTAGCCTGTTAAGAGCTTATCTTGTCCCATTTTTCTTGAATCACTGTGTTCAATTCTTCTAAATTCTTTGGTTTATACTTTGAAACAGACCGTTTTATAATTCACCATAGATCTTCAATGGGGCTCATGTCCTTAGATTGAGCTGGCCCCTCTAAGACCTGGATCCTGTGCTCCTACAACCAAGTTCTCCTGGCCCTGGATGTTTGGTGAGGGCCAGTATCTTGTTAAAACATCCAGTTTTGATCTGGACAGAGCATGTGCAGAAGGGAGCATCTGGGTTTAGAGTATGGTACAATACTTGTCAGAGTTCAATGTGCCATTACAGACAGTGAGATGACAAAGGGTAGCAGCACTCATGGATCCCCAAACCATGATCCTGCCTCCGCCATGCTGACAGTAGCTCTTGTACATGCTGGAGATAATGCTTGGCCTGGCCTTCAATGTACCCTTACATCAGCGGGAGGAAGATCAAGCTGGAAACTGGACTCATCTGACCACAGGATCTTCTTCCAGTTCCTGCAGGTCCAGTTTTTGTGTGCTTGGGTCCAATGACACCTGGTTTACCTCTGTCTCTTATTGATCTGGGTCTTCTTGACAGTCTTGTAGGACCTCAAGCTGTAATCTAAAGTGGGCCATGTACAGTGCAGGTGGAACACCGACACCAGTTTGGTTTGACCACTCAGATTTTGATTTGTCTTCTAAGCTGTGGGTTGGTCTCTATTTCTGCATAGTTTGTCCAACTGCTGAAGGATGGCATCTGCACTTCCTGGCTATTGGGCAGCAGCTGTACCCTTCCTGGCTGAGAGTCTGTATCTTCAGGTTGTGTTTCCTGTGTTAAGTTCCTTTTTTTAGCCCTTTTTGTCTCTGAAGAACCTTCAAATGTGCTGGCTATATATAGACTCGAAATTGTGTCTTTTAACAAAAAGCACAACCTTCATTAGTGGATCACTGGTACCAAAATGATCCAATACTCAAGTTTTCTAATGCATTTTTATGGAACCAATCAATTTAAAATGTGAAACCATGAGCCAAATTACCAGGACACGGAAAAGAACAGCATGGAAAGTGATTCAACAGTGCCCTCATCAACTCCACATCTGAGGATGAAGTAGGTCCAGCTACCCTGTCCTTTGCAGAACAGTTTGTATGCAGACTGTATGACCCACAGTCAATTACCAACTCCATCCATGATACTGGCTGTGCCCTGCTTCAGAAAGTGAAAGCCAATGTGAACACCTGACCCCCAACAGAGGATGCCTTGTCACAGCACCTAATGAGGGCCCACTAGCAGCTGAAAAAATGTATTTTTTTGATATTCTCTCAGTCACACCATTACTGCTCACCAGGTTTATCGCTGTTTATGTGTAGTAGGCATGCACAAGTGAAAACATTGAATAGGAGTTTTCTGGGAGGTTCCCTAACATATGACATTCTGCACCTGCCTCGCTTTCATGGCACAAATACTTAAACAGACATTATTTACTGTTGTGAATGCAGCTAACGCTACCGCAGAATGAGCTGTTCTATAACAGTATGTTAAGAATTATGGACCTGTTTGTGTAATGACTGAATATGCATACAGGCTCAGGTGTTTAGGGCTTAGGGTTTAGGTGTTTAGAAGTCAGTGCAGTGGCTTATAGGCAGTGCAGCTGTCGAAGAAATGGTGTGTACTGCAGTGGGCGCTTGTTGGTGTGCCTGCGCAGTGTGGTGCAAGAATACCTAGGTACCTGTATCATTATCATCATAAATGTTATGCCCTTTGGTGTGATGCAAGTCTTGTTTTGTGAAAGTAAATCTATACTCAAAACAAAAACAGTTAACTTGCCTGTTGTGTCCTTGACCAGGACTTGGACTAAGCACTCAGAAATGGTCCCTGGGTGCCTTCTGAAGGCTGCTTACTTTTCCTGCTGTTTCTGGAATATGATAGTTTGGATGAAGAAAAAAACAGTTTCTGTTTCACGCTGTTACTAATTAAAGGGACTGTGAGGACTTTCTAAGTCATCTTGAAAAAGATCTGCTTCTAGATTTATGCCTGGTTATAATCCACAGTTTAAAATGAGATTATTAGCGCCAAAATAGGTTATTTCACAATGCTATTTCTTAGCTTCTTAGTCGTGTTGGGATTGATTAATCACATGTTGAGGTCCCCACAACAATCCCATTCTAGCCAGCAAAGTTCAGCAGTGAGAAGAGAGAGATCAGTGTTTTTCTCTGCTGAAAACTATTTATGTTGTTTATTTATTAGTGATGGTGGACACTGGAGCTGAACTGTGGGACAAAAAAAGGACAGAAGCGCAAAGAAAGCTGAGAGTATGTCAATAAAATGAAGAGTGAGGTTACGTTTGCTCTGCTTCGTGAGGTTGGAGTTGGTAGATGAGCTCTGGTAGCACATAACCAGGATTCACTAATATTAGACATTTCAGAGCACGGGGTTGAAGACCCAATCGCCAGTCATAGTTTGCTTTAGTGTCAGTGTCAAAACCGTACAGCGTAGTGTGCAACTGTATGCAGCACGATGTGCAGGTATCCTTGCTGTTTTAGTTTTTGTGCCTTCTGCAACCATTGAATGCATTGACACCGACACTTGCAAAGACTTGCTGTTGGCATGCCGCTCAAAGCGTCATATCTTTCTATCCATGTCTATGATAACTACAGGCAGGAGCAACTGCTTATGGGAAGTGGGGTCTTTATCCTCCCACAAATCATTAGCTTTTCCAGAAAAGTCCTCATAGCCTCTGTAAACAATATTTTTGTTACTAAACAAGTTGCCTCAAATGTCCCTTTGCCTGAGAACTATTACATAGAATTACACTCACCAGCCACTTTATTAGGCGCACCTGTCCAACCGCTCATTATTGCCATTTTCTAATCAGCCAATCACATGGCAGAAACTCAAGATAATCTGCTGCAGTTCAAATTGAGCATCAGAATGGGGAAGAAAGGTGATTTAAGTGACTTTGAACGTGGCATGGTTGTTGGTGCCAGACGGGCTGGTCTGAGTATTTCAGAAACTGCTGATCTACTGGGATTTTCACACACAACCATCTCCAGGGTTTACAGAGAATGGTCCAAAAAAAGAGAAAATATCCAGTGAGCGGCAGTTCTGTGGGTGAAAATGCCTCGTTGATGCCAGAGGTCAGAGGAGAATGACCAGACTGGTTCCAGCTGATAGAAAGGCAACAGGAACTCAAACAACCACTCGTTACAACCGAGGTATGCAGAAGAGCATCTCTGAACGCACTACACGTCGAACCTTGAGGCAGATGGGCTACAGCAGCAGAAGACCACACCAGGTGCCACTCTTGTCAGCTAAGAACAAGAAACTGAGGCTACAATTTGCACAGGCTCACCAAAATTGGACAATAGAAGATTGGAAAAACGTGTCCTGGTCTGATGAGTCGCGATTTCTGCTGTGACATTTGGATGGTAGGGTCAGAATTTGGCGTCAACAACATGAAAGCATGGATCCATCCTGCCTTGTATCAGTGGTTCAGGCTGGTGGTGGTGTTGTAATGGTGTGGGGGATATTTTCTTGGTACACTTTGGGCCCCTTAGTACCAATTGAGCATCATTTCAACGCCACAGCCTACCTGAGTATTGTTGCTGACCATGTCCATCCCTTGATGACCACAGTGTACCCATCTTCTGATGGCTACTTCAAGCAGGATAACTCTTCATGTCATAAAGCTGGAATCATCTCAGACTGGTTTCTAGAACATGACAATGAGTTCACTGTACTCAAATGGCCTCCACGGTAACCAGATCTCAATCCAATAGAGCACCTTTGGGATGTGGTGGAACAGGAGCTTCGCATCATGGATGTGCAGCCGACAAATCTGCAGCAACTGTGTGATGCTATCATGTCAATATGGACCAAACTCTCTGAGGAATGTTTCCAGTACCTTGTTGAATCTATGCCACCAAGATTTAAGGCAGTTCTGAAGGCAAAAGGGGGTCCAACCCGGTACTAGCAAAGTGTACCTCATAAAATGGCCGGTGAGTGTATGTAATAGTACTATTTACAACTAGTAGCAACCAATACAAACTTTAAAGAAGGAAAACAACAACTGAATTGGGTTGAAATTTATTACTAAAGTGGTATTTCTTTTAAATATGATTTCATTTTACTATCTGGTACATTAATAAAGTCAAATATCACCAAAGGCCCCATCTAGAGTTCCAGATTTCCGCCTGGACATTGAAGTACTTAAACTTATGTAGTGTTGCACCAGCTCATGCTAAAAGCTTAAAACTTGGCATGACTCTTGCCCATAGACTGGTACACTGATTGAAAGAGGTTTTGGGATGCTATCCTATTTTACCAAGATGGAATTAATTTTAAAATATAGTTTTTCCTAGACGGAAATGGATTTCTACATGTTCTAGCTCTATTTTTCTTACAACAGTACACACAAATTTGATTATGACACTTCAGCAGGTAACCCCTGAGTGTAAGCTTTCATTTGATACCAAGTTTATGTTTATGGCCCTTGCGGTTGTGGAGATATTCAACATTTTTTGTGGACATGTCGTCTTATGCAGGAAACCTGAAAATTCACCTTAAAATGCTTGTAAAAATCCCCACCCAAAAAATTCAGCTTGACAACCACCCTAACAATTTACCTTGGGGTCCCCTCTAACTAAAAAAACAGGTTGACAACCTGTACCCCGACATGTCCGCAAAAGTCTTAACGGAAGCACTTTTCAGAATTGGCCCCCTGACTAATAGTTTCTTTACATGATTTACAGCTCAGTTAAATCTCTTTTTTTCTCTCTCTGTTTCATACACTCTTATTTCAGCCTCTGTCTGAAACACTTAGTTTTAACGGCTGTCTATTTAAAGCTCCCCACTCCATGAATCCCCTTCACTCTTATTGGCCAGCTTTCTGGAGGCCTGTTGGGGGGTGGAGCTATGGGCAGACTTCTGTGTTTGAGGCCCTGCCCCTTCAACAAGTCATGAACCACTTATTTCAGCAAGTCTGGTGAAGATCTGCTATTATCTTTAGAACGGTGCATTTTGATCAATTTATAGACAGATTCAGGGATTTCCCTTTTGTTATGATTTTTCCAAGTCCAAATGCAGTTAGATGGAATACTAAGAAAAAAAAAAAAAGGTGTGTGTGTGTGTGTGGGGGGGGGGGTAAATGCTAAACTAAACTGTACAATTGATTAAAAAAAAAAAAAAAAAAAAAAAAAAAAAACCCACAATATTTTGTGACTGTAAACAATCAACCTTTCTATCATATCTTCTTAAAGACTGTTAGCTTTCAAGTTCCCACAGTAACAGACAGAAGTGCAGAGATGTGTGGGCACATGGCTCCAGTAATTATTTGTTCCTGCAGAGGCTGATGGGGTTTGGCCAGATCTTATTAGAACTGCACAGCAGATTGCATTTCTCACTTTCACTGGGGCTCATTTCATTTAGCAATAGTTTTCATAAAATTTGTGATAAAACCTAAAGGTCATGCAATTATTGTGAGAACCCTTAAACTTTTCTAATAAGTTTCCCACATCCTATAACTTTCCTTAAGTTAAAGGAAAATTGGGTTCAGTCACAGGCGTTGGGTGTAAGCGAGCTCATACTATCACTGTCTGGAGGCTTTAATAACCTGGTGTAACCAAACCCCCTCCCCCCTGAAAAAAGCACCATCCCAGCTGGTGCCCCCCAAACCCTCCTACCACCTGTTGTCTGGTGATAAATCTCCACGCAGTAATTGCTTCATCAGGACTAAACAGCTGACAGGAACAAACAACACCTGGGGTCATAACAAACAGAGCATCAGAGTTATGTCACCTTTAATGGGCAATATGTTACTAACTACAGGCATGCAGCTGTAACATGAAGCTAGGACATCATGAAGACCTGTTTCTGTCATCAGAGTCATTTCACTGCCAAATGGAGCTCATTTGGAGCCATGTGATTGCTCCTCTCTGCAGGAATGATAGAGATTATTCTCTGGTGGCAGGTCGGGTTTATCTGAACACCTTTGGCCTGAAAACATGGGACTCCAAGCATGATAAAAGATGACCTAATGATCTGATAGATTGTTGCGCTGAGTGTTTATTTTCTTTACTGAGCAGAGAGGAAATCTGGGATGTTTGTTCGATGAGATCTACTGCTCTTCATCGGAAACGTTACCAAGAAACAACTGTGAAAGACTCATTGATTTCAGTTTACCTCCTGATGACACGCCCTGCAAACAGCAACAGGCAGGGAGGGAGTTTGTTTCATCACCTGTAACAGCAGGAGATTATTTATGTGAGACAGACTGGGAATACTTTGTCAGGCTTTGTGGGGTAAGCATGTAGGTAGAGCGTGCTGGAAAAGAAGGACTCATCAGTAGACGGTAAATGAACTGCAATAATAATGATGCACATATGCAGTCTGGTAGAGTGTGTCACCTGTCAAAATACAGCAGGGGATAAGCTGCTAAAGATGGTAAATGCTACCTTCAAAACTGACGTTGACAACAGTTAATAACTTCACATTGTGGGATATTTATCAGAGAAAACATCAGCAAGTGAGTGAATATCCAATGGACAGAGACAGTGCTGTGAAAAAGGACAAATTCTTCTGTTTTTTTTTCCACATTTTTCACACTAAAATGTTTCAGATCATCAAACAGATTTTAATATCAAACAAAGACAACCTGAGTTTTTGGTTGATTGTGTCATGTATTAAGGTAAAAAAAAGCTATCCAAACCTTCCTGACCCTAAGTTAAAAAGGACTGGCCCCTAAACCTCCCACTAAACCTCCCACTCCTCTTTGCAGAACTGTTTTCATTCAGTCACACTGGAGGGTTTTCCAGTATGACCAGCCTTTTTAAGCTCATCCCACAGCATCTCACTCAGATTTAGTCCAGATTCTGTTCTTAAACCTTCATTTTGTTGTCTTTCAGAGGTAGACCTGCTGGTGTGTTTCAGATCATTGTCCTCCTGCATAACTCAACTGTGCCTAAGCTTAAAGCCACAAACTGATGGCCAGACTTTCTCCCTCAGGATTTCCTGGTGGTTTTCATGGTTCCATCTAGGTCCTGAAGCATCAAATGAGCCCCAGACCATCAGACTGCCTCCACCAAGTTTGACTGTCTTTGTGGGTTTTTTTTTTTTTTTTTTTTTTTTTTGCTCAGCAGTGGTTTTTGCCTTGAAGACTCCCATGGATGCCGCTTTTGCCCCGTCTCTTTTCTTCTGGTACAATGGGTTCTATAGATGTTGTTCTGGGTTCTTCTGGGACCTCCTGGATGAGTTGTGGCTGCGCTCTTGGAGTCTTTTTGGTAGGCTGACCTCTTGGGAAGGTTCCCTGCTGTCCCATGCTTTTTCCATTTGTGGATCATGGCTCTTTCTCTCACTGTGGTTGGCTAGAGTCCCAAAGCCTTAGTAATGTCTTTGTAACTCTCTCCAGACTGATAAATGTCAGTAACATTGTTCCTCATCTGTTCTTGAATTTCTCTGGATGGAGACATGATGTGTAGCTTTTTTGAGATCCTTCAACAAAATTCATGTTGTCAGATAAGTTCTAGTTCACTGGTTCCTTGATTCTACAGTCCAGTAGTAATCAGGCTGGGTGACAGTGAAACTCGACTTAGCTTTCCATAACGTGTGGTTCATCAGAGTCGATGAATGATTCAACATGGGAGGAAACTACTTTTTCACATGAGGCCAGGTTGGCTTCAACAGCTTTTTAAATGAAATAAACATAAGAAAATTGCATTTTGTATTTATAAAAATATATGAAATCTGTCAGGGGGCAAATACTTTTTCACAGCACTCTATGTAGATTGAATTCACCACCAAGACCTGGGTATTCTTCTATCTTAGCTCCACAGTAGCTGTCTCTGTTGTGTGTGTGTGTGTGTGTGTGTGTGTGTGTGTGTGTGTGTGTGTGTGTGTGTGTGTGTTGTGTTTTTAAGAGTGGGTAAATGTTTTTTTTTTTTTTTTTTAATGTGCCACCAATTGGACATGTGTCAGCTTGTGTTTAAAAGGACATACATCTGCACAGAGGTCCAACAAGGCAAACTGTTGGAGTTAAAGGCACGGTTGGTAGTAACGGAATCAAACTGGTCCTCAGCATATCATTTTTGTTGCTCTACGTTACCAGTCATCAGGTTATAGGTAGTTTTTCTGCCATTTTACAGCGTACTTGGATCCCTCTTGGTTATACGCACTGAATCGGGGCTAGTGTACACTGGCAAATGTAGATGCAGGAGGCAGGCAGAACAGCAGGATGGGATTTGATTGGTTTAACAAACTGGATCTTAATCTCTAGGATTGGTTGGTGTTTTCCCAGGTTTACTCCTGCTGTAGACAGCAAATATTTTTCATTGTTTTAAGAACACATCATGGATTGATTGACATCAAGCCATAAAGAGCATTTTAACCAGAATAACAAAAAGTCTATCTAAATCTGATTACCAACACTAACTTCAAGGATCAAAGCATTAGAACATAAACCAAATATGCTGACATGTCAAATACAGACCATACTGATAACACAATGATTGCTCACACACACTGGTGTCATGAAGAAGCGACTCACACTCTCATCTTCTCAGCTGTCATAGCCTCCATAACCTTCAGAGCACAGGACAGAAACATGGCCAACAGGTTTTTGTCATCATTAGTCTAAACTTCAGACCAGTCCAGACATCTATATATCTATATCTATATCTATCTATCTATCTATCTATCTATCTATATATATATATATATATATATATATATATATATATATATATATATATATACATATATATACATATATATGGTTTTTTTTTTGACATGTCCTCTCCAGTGGATTACATCACACAGGATGAACATCATGTAAAGGTAAATCAATTGATTCCATTAATTATTACTTTTTAAAAAAAAAAAGATATTTAAATATTTTGACACATTTTTAACTTTGTTTAGGAATCATTCTTGATGGTGCAGGATGTCCCCTTCAGTGGAAAGCCCTTCAGCTTTAATTGTAATTTGATGCTAATTAAAAACAAAATGACTGTTCATGTATATCATCATATTTTTTTAACCTTCGGGGTTCTTATGGAATAGAAGGACTGACAGGATATGCCAGCAGGGCTGTCTGGCGGTCATTTTTGTCTCTGACAGCTCCCTGACTTTCCATGTGTGTGCATGGAATACCAGCTACTACCTCCCTCAGCCTTATGTGCAAACATGAAAAAGCAAAGGCAGTAGGAACAAAGACCCTGGAAGGGACATCACTGAATTTACACCTGACCCCTGTAAAATCAGACACAGCTTGAAGGAGGAGCTGGAGTGGAGGAGGGTTGTAGAGAGATTCATAAAGGAAGCAGGAAGATAAGGAAGGACAAAGAAGTTTAAACAGAGCAATCAGTCAGACACATGCAGTCTGCACAGGAGGCAACCAGCTGAGCTGTCAGCTGATACTAACTGGTGTTAGGGTCAGCTGATGCCTAAACTCACACCACGCTCTATTTGACAATAAACTGCTCATCCCCACAAAAACTCCATCCAGCAGCTTCTCAGAGTTCTGTTGCCTGAAAAACAGCTGAATCACTTCAACATACTTCCTCTTTTCAGTCAACGCACCAAGAAGTCAACAAACCATTGTAGATCTACATATTAAGATCTAACCCCTGATTCACACATACTCCGTGAGCGCCGCGGTCCGTGAGCGCCGCGGTCCGTGAGCGCCGCGGTCCGTGAGCGCCGCGGTCCGTCAGCGCGAGCCAATTCACACAGGAACCATCTCAGGAGCGGAGCGCAGCTCAGTGTTCTCATAGCAGCTGGATACGCAAGATCACAGGAGAACCACATGTTCCTGCAGGAATCACACCTATTGACAACTACTTTCATGATATTTAGTATGTTAAACTCACCTGCCCTCTCAGAGCTTCATTAATTCAGTCCTTCCCTTTTAGTCTCTGTTGGTGTCCTTATATAAAGGATGTGTCATATCGTATATAATTATAAGGTTTTCTGCCTCCAATATAAACTTTTCCTCGTCCATGGCGTCAGATTTCCTCTGGGTCTGACCCGCTGATGACTGCTGGCCCTGTGCCAGTGTCGTAGTTTTAATATATGAGGATAATTTTATGATCGACAGGCTGAACATGGTGCTTTATTTTGAAAAGACCGGAAACTCTGATCGTTTTTCGTGTCTGTTTTCCTGTTTGGTACGATCTGCTCTGCGGAGATTGACGCATCTCTGCAGCGCACTCCGGCAAAAATAGACTCGCAGCGGAACAGCCGCAAGCAGCTGTTGGTAGCACGCGCCTGAGACGGACTGTGCCACGGGCTGTGTGAATGCACTGATTGACTTGAATGGCAGCGAAGTACAGCGCAGTGCGCGGCGTATGTATGTGTGAATTGGGTGTTAATCTCATCATCCCTGAATCAAGAAGTTCAGGAAGAAGAGGTTCAGCTTCTTCAGATTCACCCCCTTCAGCTCCATCTCCACCTACTCAGCCTTTGGCTCTTACCTTCTCTGCAGACTGTGCTGTGCCAAAGAAGATGGGTATAAAAGCCAGCCAAACAATGCAGGTGGTGTACATGGTGAACCCGATGGGCTTGGCCTCATTAAAATTCTCCGGTACTCCCCGGGTCTTGATGGCATAAACAGTACACGTCACCATCAACAAGATACTGTATCCCAACGAACAGATGATCTGAAGATCTGTGATGTCACATTTCAACACCCCTCGCGCTAGAACTGGGTTGAAGGTCTTCTGCTCATCGTAGTCAATGATTGTGTTTGGTGGATCCACCACAAACCAGATGAACACCCCCAGCAGCTGGACTGAGATGAGACTGGAGGTGATGGCAAGCTGTGAAGTGGGGCTGATCAGCCTAGGCGCTGTCACGGATTTCTTGCCCTGCTCAAAGATTCGGTAGATGCGGTTGGTTTTGGTAAGGAGGGCGGCGTAGCTGATGCACATACCCAGACCCAGGAAAATCCTCCTGAATGAGCACACGCCAATGTCTGGCTTGGCGATCATGAGGAATGTGATGATGTAACATAAAAATATCCCGGTCAGAAGAACATAGCTCAGCTCACGCCCTGAGGCTCGGACTATTGGTGTGTCATTGTACCGAATGAACGTAGCCATGACGAATATTGTAGCGATAATCCCGATCATTGCCAGGAAAACTGGGATTACCGCCCAGGGGGAGTGCCACTCCAGTTTGATGATGGGTATGGGCTGGCAGGTTGTGCGGTTGGCGTTGGGCCTCATGTTGTAGGTGCACAGTTTGCAGGAGAACTCGTCGGACTGGTACTGGTACCCGTCGCAGGGCTCGCAGTGCCAGCAGCACGGCATCCCTTTCACCACCTTCTTCCTCTCACCGGTCCGACAGGGAAGGCTGCACACAGACGTGGGAATGTCCACCTCCCCCCAAGGCCACTGCATGTCCTCCATCTGGGGACAGAGACACCATCAACAGTTAGAACACAGGGGCTTCATGGGAACTTTGATGACATGGAATCAAACTAGGTAACGTTGAGCAGTGTGAGCAGAATGACAGATGTTTCAGGGTGTAAACACTGAACCTGCTTTTGTGATAGGACTGATCTGAGAGGCTTTGACCTCTCCCAGGTCAACAGATATACAGATGTGCTTCATTCATACAGAAGTGGTTAACCTGTGTTGTATCAGAGTCCATACAGTACAGAAAACAAACACACTGCTCTGAGGGATCAGGTGGAGCTATAAGAGTTGCAGGCAACAGAAATATACTGAAAAACGACAAAAAGTTTCTCATTTGTTGGTGTAGGTGTAAAATTACATGTCCGACATTTTTACCTGTTCCCTTGAAAATCTTTTTATTCTCCTTTCTTGATACTTATTTCATCATGTGTTATCTCAACGTGTTGATAGAGAGAAGGATATTTCTCTAAACTCATAACAAAATAATTAAAAGAAAATGTTTGGTTTTGTTTCTTTTTTGTCTTACTCAACAAAAAAGTAGTGAATCTAAATAATAAAAAGTGTGTCTGGAACCTTGACACGGTGAAAAAGACAAATAACTCAGCTCAAGTTCTCTGAATCCTCACACACACACACACACACACACACACACACACACACACACACACACACACACACCTAAAGATGAGAGAGAGAGAGAGAGAGAGAGAGAGAGAGAGATCTGGACTGCTTCTAAAACTGGATCCAGGCTCCTTTGTTAATCAGATCAGTTTTGTAGAACCAGATGTAAACATCAGTCTCTGAGTTTCTGTCAGCTCAGAGTTTGTGCTCTGACCTTGTCCTGCAGCGTTTAGCTGCTCAGCAAAGCTCTGTTTGCTGGGCTTTGGCTTGTTACCAAAGAAAAGGTCTCATCGACTTGACAGCTTGACTGCTGCTAATGACTAATGAAAAGTCAATTAGTGAAACGTCAATATGGATGAATTCCACCAGGATCATAGCTCTGCAATGAGAGGACACCTCGCTAATCTGCTGTTTCCACTCACTCCAGAACACAAGGACTGGCTGGTTCAGAGGATGCAATTTGTTTGACACAAATTTGGACTTCTCAAATTCATAACTTTAATCACAATTTTATCACTTTTGTGTCTAAAATTTGTGTCTCTGTTATAAAAACTTTCTCATTTGTAAAATGTTCTTACAAAGTGAGACATTTCTCCTAAAACCATCGACTTTTTGATTAAAAATGTTTTTTTTTAATTTTATTTTATTTGTGATTTTTTTTTTCTAAGTAGCAAGTAGCAAGTAGCAAGTCTTATTATTATAGAATAATTTTCACCTCTAATTCAACAGTTTTTGAATGTGCGGCTTTTTACCCCCAGACATTTGAGACTTTTAATTCACACATTTGACTTTTTTTCTCACAAACTTAACTTTTTTGAATTTGCATATTTTTTCTTGCATATCTGCAGCATTTCTCACAAAACTAAAGACTTATCTTCCCCGAATATTCTTGACATGCAAACATTCCCCCTCAGTTTTGTGAAATATCTCTTCAAAATATCTCTTCCAACCTTTTTCTCACATTTCACAAATTTGAGACTTGTCTTACAGCAGTGTGATTTTTTTCTGACACATTTCGACTTTTCCCAGAAACTTCAGACCTTTTTTCATACATTTGACATTTTCTTACCAGTTGGGCTATTGAATAAAAAAACACCTTTTTTCTACACCTTTATTCAAAAACTTGTGACATTTTCTACTTTAAATTCTAGACTTTTTATTGATAATATTTTCCCTTTACAAACCTGCCATTTTTCTCACAGTTTTTGAATATCTCTGAAATATTTTCACTTTTTTTCTTTCATATTTTTTGCATCAATTTCCAAAAAGACTTGAGATTTCAAGTCTCACAATTGTATCCATCCATCCATCTTATCCTGTTCAGGGTGGCGGGTGGCTGGAGCCTATCCCAGCTGTCTTAGGGTGAGAGGCAGGGTACAGCCTGGGACTGAGGACTGAGCCTTGAGGGACACCAGCTTGTGGTGTGAAGAGGGTTGAAATGGAGATGGAAATTTTGACCTGTGATTGCCTGTTATTGAGGAAGCTTGAGATGATGGATTGGGTGGATTTGGGGAGTTTGAGATTATCGTCAAGAAGTCTATAAATAAGTCCGTTGTGCCATACTTTATCAAAAGCTTTTTCAATGACGAAGAATATTGCCAGTGTTACTTGTTTTTTATTGAAATTTCTGTAAATGTCTTCTGATAAATGGAGGATGTTATCTGTAGCAGTTCTATTTTTTTCTGAATCCAGCTTGGTGTAGTTTTGTAGTCCAATCAGCCCTATGGAGTCTATGTGGTTGGAGAGATGTAAGGTGAGGATGTGCTCAAATAGTTTACCAATATGTCTGAGGAGGCTGATGGGGCAGTAACTGTTGGGGTTATGGGGGTCTTTGCCGGTTTTATGGATCATAGTAATGATTGCTGATTTCCAGGGTGAGGGGAAGTGGTGAGGCAGGTGGTGAAGAGCTGACCAAGGTGCTGAAGGAAGGTACTGGGGCTTGTTCAATCAGTATTGTGTGGATGTTATCTTCCCCAGGGGCTTTATTTTTCATTTTCTTGACATGTTGTAGTATTTCTTTGGTTGTAACTGGGTCTGTGAGGGGATGGGGCTCCGTTGCAGGTTCTGTTGCACGCTTTTCTAGTCTTACCGACTACTCAAAGCGCTTTACACTGATAGCCTCATTCACCCAATCACACCACATTCACACACTGAAACTATCAGCTATATATATCTAACAAATCAGCTATATATAGATATCTATCTATCTATCTATCTATCTATCTATCTATCTATATATATATATATATATATATATATATATATATATATATATATATATATATATATATATATAACACATTCACACCTCATTAATACTCTTGCTCAAGGACACTTCAGCACAACCTTCTGATTGTGGGGCGACAACTCTACCACTGAGCCGCCCCAATATTATATTGTCAGTGATAATGACGCCTGATTTAAGGGGTGGTGTGTTGCTGTTATTTTCTGTGTTGCCGTTCAGATATTTGATTTTTTGCCAGAATATCCGGGTTTGTGTCTTTGTCTAGTTGTCGGTAGAAAGTGTTCCAGGTTTTGCTAGTGATTCGGTGAATTTTGGAGATGCTGATACCTTGTGATTCCAATTCTTTTTTAATGTGATCTTCAGTGATGTCAGTGTGACTGCCTTTGATGACTAATTGTTTAGAAGGAGGTTCAGATGGAGGGGTGGATCCCGGTCTTTGTGTCAGTCTGCAGTTGATTTTCGTTCCATGAAATGCTTCTTCTGGCCAGGGTGAGAGAAGGGGACTGAGTGTCCTTCGGGAAAATGAGGATATTACCATTTTGCATATGGACCAGTTTTTGGAGCTTTGCCTGTGGTTTGTGTTTTTTGATTTATTCTGGTTTCTGGTTAGTGGAGAATAGGGTTTAATATTTTTCCCGAAAGTTAGAGGGATCAGATCCCGGGAAATACAATTAATTTCCCGGGAATCCCGAAAAATTGCGTGTTGTTTTTTTTTTTTGTTTTTTTGCAGCTAAGCCAATTTGCCAATTTGTTCCTCAATCCAAAGATTACATTTTTTGCACGTTATATTTATCATTATTAGGGCGCAGGAACACAGTTTTTGTCCATCAGCACAGGCTATGAATGATGAAAGAGAGCTCCGTGTGTGTCAGGACTCAGGAGTCACATCTGACAACACTAATTGTGAAAAGCCAAACACACTGTCTGTAACTGATCTTCTGAAAAGCTTTACGCAGCAAAAAGCAAAGGGCAGGCGTATTTCTTTAACACCTAACCTAGAGGTTAAACTAAACCAAAGAAAACGGCACATAACTGCGCATCGCGCTGCAACAGAAAAATACACCCTGGCGGCAATTTTAGCTTCATAAAAATTGTTAAAGTAGACCATTTAATGATTCAGATTACAGCTCTATTATATAAACTAATGAAATCTGCTACAGTAACCCGTTCAAGGATTCCCTCAACCATTACTCTAAACGAAAGTCTGTTCTGTGGCTGTTGAGATTTCAGCTGCGAACGGAAATAATTAACGATTGGAATTTGTATTTAACAAAATTTTTCTTTATAAGAGCAGGAATATGTTTCTGTTTTACTGACACATAGCTTACAACTTAAACTAAGTGAAAAAAAACCACGGCACTACGCAACGCGCACTGCAACAGACAGGGCTGCAGCTGCCAGTGGCTACTGCTGCATAAGCGAGTCTCTGTGTTACCGTAACTACAGTGAAGCACCGCAGCCTACATTAACATTACCGTAACACTGTAATAGAGGCGCTATTTCTTATTTTTTTTCCGTTTCCCGACACATCCTTTCCCGGGAATCGAGAAACTGTTTTTATCAGATTTCCCGGGAATCCCGTGTCCCGGGATTAAACCCTAGTGGAGAACGAGCTGGTGGGAGATTTAAAATTGGACATAACAACTGGGGTGATGGGTTGGTTTTCTGTGGATTCTCTTCTTGGTCTTTTTCTGGTACCAGAGTTGAAGGTTGAGTATTTGTGCATGTTTGTTTGAACTATTTCAGTGAAGCTGGTAGAGAGTGGAGGGAGAAGAGTCTGTGGGTCTTGTTTACTCAGTAAGATTTGTTCCATGGTGTTTAGGGTTGACTGCATTTGGGTGATGGCGTTGCTGAAGGGGGCGGGTTGTGTGTATTTGCCAAGTTTAGAAAAGAGGTGGGTGAGTTGATCTAAAATGTTCTTTATAATTAAGTTGTCAATGTTTTCTTTGGTGGGGTGAATAATTGGAGGGGTTGGTGGCTGATCCGTAGTGGATGGGGCATTAGGAGGTAGTTTTCTGGTTTTGCTGGAGTGTGATATTTTTAGAAAGGGCAATGTTTTGTCTTTGCTGGCTGGTTTGGGGGGTGAAATATGGGCCATAGTGCTAAGGTCTTGCAAGGTGCTGTTGATGAAGGTGTTTAGGGATGGGGTTGAAGGGGGATGGTTTATGGCTGTGCTTTTCTGGGGTTTGCGTCTGGTGTGGGTTTTTTTTTTCGTTCAGTAGTTTTACCACTTGTTAGAAAAGCGGATGTCCAGATTTGTTTTCTTTCTTGTGCTGAGGTGGGGTGCTTTGAAGTCGCCATTTGTCCTGGTTTCTGTGGAGATTCTGCTGCTGATTTTGTGTATGTGTTTGTTTGAGTGTGAAGGTGGAAGAAAGGTGCGAAGATTAGTGGGGAAAAAAAAGGTGGGGAGGAGAGAAAGTGCTTTAACGTGTCAAGGTGCCTTGGTGCAGCATATACTTGTCCAATTGAGTCCACGGTGCTGTTCTCTGGTGACGTGGTTGGAGACTACACAGGCGGTTGGCTACAGACGACAGTCTCTGAGGACGTAATTGGGGACCACACGGGCAGTCAACCACGGACATCGGGTAGAGGTGCTGGTGTTGGGGGAGAGAGCGCGCGACCATTGTTCGACTCTGTCAATGATTAAATGCTTTTCGCTCGGAAGCAGGGTGACATACTCTGTACGGATTCTTCAGTCAGAATGATGCTGAATGGAGTCAGACAGATGAGTCTGAGAGAAACATCAGTGATGACAATGACAAGCCAATCACAGAGACAGACAACCTTTCATGCTCACACTCTCACCCACGGGCAATTTAGAATCACCAGTTAACCTGTTGAGCATGTTTTTGGACTGTGGGAGTAAGCTGGAGTACCTGGAGAGAACCCATGCATGACACGGGGAGAACATGCTAACTACACACAGAAAGACACACCTTGCCTAAAAAGGGATTTGGACCAGTAACCTTCTTGCTGTGAGGCAACAGCGCTAATAGCTGTGCCACCATGAAGCCCCTTTATTTGTGACCTTTTTCTCAAAAAAAGTTCTATTTGCTTTTTTTTTTTTCTTTTTTTTTTACCAATTTGACATTTTCCTTGTATTTTTTTTTCCTCTACCAGAAGTTAAGAAAAAAAAAAAAAAAGCTTGATTTTAGAAAAATGTGCTCACAGAACTTTCTACTGAGACGTGATGTTGACAGGGCTGCATGCTGGGTTGCTGATAATGTAAGATTGGTTGCAGGTTTTCAGGGAGCCAGATTCACCCAGAGGTTAATCCTCTCCATAATCAACACATTTGGGGATGAAAATATGTAAATCCATCATGCAATAAAGCAAGTTTGATTTGGACTCAATCTTGATTATTGTTAAGAGGGCCTTTAGCTGAGCTGCTGTTAATGTTAGCTTATTTGTGGCTCAACATTCTAAAAGTTTTCTTTGTTTATGAGATTTTAAAGATCCCTAAATACTCATTTTCTTCAAAAAGGAAGGTAATTTATAAAAGCAAAGAACAGACCCTGTGATGAAAACTCAATAAATAGATAAGATGTTGAAGATTTCCTCTCCAAATGAACACATCTGAGGTTTGAAACAGAAATGTAACTATGTTTGGTTTGGGTTTGCTGAGGATGTCATGTGAGAGAGCTGCTGGCTGAGCGGTCACTGTCATTTGAACAGCTGACTGCATGTTTTTATTTTTAAGATGCACTTGTATGCTTCTTCCTTTCCTGTTATGTCATCTTTTAAATGTATTACCTGCCTTCACCTCAATGATATGAAATGACTCAGGCTAACAGAGGAAATCCACCATTGTTGTGTAATTTTTTCATGGTACTTTAGGGCCTAAGACTAACTGCTGGCTTTGTCTTGGTGGTCTTGGTGTCTATGGAGGGAAGATCCTTCCTGATCGATGCAGGGGTTAAAAATAGAGACTGATTGCTGTGGTCACACTGAAGATTCTGCTGTGAATCAAATTGAGCATTAATCAAAGGTGTCATCATGAGTTTGCTTATATACTTTGGTTCTGAACCTGGTTGCAACAGTTTTTCTTCATTGACTTTATTCCAAAGTTGGTTAATGCATCTACGTGTTATAAGACATGCTCCTTCAGAGTCCAGCTGGTCAAGTTACCAAGAGCTCCAGCATCGAGGCCAGGCCAGCCTCAACGGCGTCTCACTAGGGCAAAGATCAACAGATTTATGACTTTGTTCTTCACTCTGGGAGACAACTGCAGGCATTTTGCATTTTTGCGTCACTCGTCTTTTGCTGTGAAAAAATGTTCTATATTATATTTATGACTATGTTACTCAGAGTTTTCTTGGGTTTTTAAGCTTCATTATATTATACAGTAATCCTTTTAACATCCAGTGAACAGTAACTTGGCTCGTGTCCAGTTACTTCACCTGTTTTGGGGCATTCTTTAGTTATTTTTACAGCCATGGCATGCTGCTGGAAAACCTATGTGCATCATCTGACTCTCCCAGAATGCAAAGGGCAGAGTAATTTATGTTTCTGCTTTCTAGTAGACTGAAGAAAGAGACAGCTGGCTGCTATGTTAAGCTGCTCCACATTTTGGACTTGCGACTGTCCAAGAAGTTATAATTTACAAATAAAATTTTCTACACTGTCTCCTGAGAGTCTCTCATGAACGAGCTCTACATGAGATCCCTGAGAATCAGGAGTTCCCGGTTAGATCAGTAGGATATATCAGCTTATTTAATCATCATTATGTGGCTAAATGAGCTAAACAGCTGAGAGACTCTATGATGCAGATCCACGTCTTGAATCCCTGCCCGGGTCTGGAGCCACTCCTGTGCCCGTCAGTGGCCAGCAGCTGGTTGCTGTGAGCTGATGTTGATGATATTGGCAGACAGCTGCTCTGTGTGTAAAGGAACAGACTTGGAGGTGTTTCAGATGTGACCTGGAGCTGAATTGGTCTGAATCAGTCTTTGGCTGTAGGAGCCAGAGGCTCCTGGACGCTGGGTGTTATCACATCTGACGATCAGGCTGCGCCTCCCCCAAACTCACTGATAACCCAGGACAGTCGAGGATAAAGAACTGCATGAAGAAAAGGGCTGGACTCAGCTTCAGACTTGTATTTGGCCTCTGTGAAGATCCAGAGCCAGGACACAGAGAGTCCAAACAGCTGGTCTTATCATCCCCCTTCCAGCAGAGGAGATGAATTCCTTCCTCCCACATCTCCTGCTCATGTCAGGCCTCTCCTCTTTCTTCATTTCTTCTCCATTACGCTTTCCTGATCATATTCATCAGACACATCGATCCATCACTCCCACATTTTGTCCAGCTCACTCTGAGCTTTTTATTGAGTGACACAAATCCCTGCAGCTCCTCCTCCCCCTCCTCCTCCTGCTCGCAGGCAGGTGAATATGCTCCCCTTAGCGTAGAAGGCGCATTAAATCTAACTTGTCATGTAAGAAACAAGCTTTACTCGGCAGAATTGATGAGCAGCATGCTCCTCCTGTTGCAGAGTGACTCACGGCTACATGAATCCTGAAGGGATTCAGTCTGCAGGTTCAAATAGGATTCAAAGTGCCAGCAGCGACGGCAGGTCAATCATTTAAATGGAAACAGCCTTCGTCTCCACGGTCACAGAGGCTGTCAGAGAGGCTGTCAGCGGCTGCAGCGGCTTCAATAATTCACTCAGGTCTTTGAGAAGGTGTCACGGCCAACAGACACATCCCAACACCAGGTCTCTGTGCTCTTAAATCTGGAATTGTGTCCACATACAGATGTCTACATGTGGAGGATCAGGGCAAGGGGTCACAGGGTTGTGCTGGTCCTGCACTCTGACAGATCTCATAAAACGGAAGACCAAAGGAGAGGAGCAGAGGCAGGCTCATGTTTTAGCTGCAGGATGCACATTTAAGGCCTTATGAGCTAACTGCCTTAGCTTTTAAAGTTTAGCTGAGATGAGGTAAGCAGCTTTCAGCCTCCAATGCCCCACTACAGAGCACCAGAGAGACACTGTTTCACTGCGAACACTCATTTACCAAACACTCTGCTGATATGACTCACCTGGAGTCTCATTTTTAAGTGTCAAGTATTTGATTTATAAAATAAGATGATAAAATGTGCACTTCAGAGCCATGAGGACACAGATTTTGGAGGCATGGGCGGTAATGACACATGAACAGATCTGAGTCATCAATACCAGCTATGAGAAAGGAAGCCTGTGCTGAAGTGTTCAGATAAACTGCAGTTCCCCAAGCGTCCACTAGAGACTGTGTGCAGAACCAGCAGAAACCACATCCACAGTGTGGTGTCTCTCCCCACCACTGTTGCCTCATCACCAGCAGAGGTCACCAGAGAGCAGGGCGGAGCCAACACCTGCTGGGCAGAGTGGTAGATCAGGGCTGTGTCTCACAATTCAGGGCCTGCATCCTTCGTGGGCCACATTTGAGGCCAGTTACGTCACAACGCTGCGTGAAGGCCGTCCCAACTGGAGGCTCCTCCAAATGCAGCCGTCTTTTCCTTCTTTCTGGAGGACACACCGCTGCTATCCTTCGCGACCTTCCATATCCCAAGATCCTTTGCCCACTGCTGCTTAGTCCCGAAAAAGAACAGGGGAAATTGCACAATGATGAAATTAAGTGGTGTTAATATGACTTTTAAATGTAAGTATTGGGTTTATACTTGGTTTTTACTCATTTTAACATCCAATGCCAGATACGGGGAATCAGATGTTGAGCCAGATGTTTTACTTATCGGTCATTTTGATGGATGGGGACGTAAAAATCTGTCATAATGAATAATGATCCCTCAATTAAAAAAAAAATCTATAATTATTAATGATATATTTTAGCATGTCATCATATAAGTGACTCAAACACAACTTTAACATTGATTATGCAGGGAAATTTGAAAAAAAAAGGGGGCAGAAAGAGTAGATGATAACTAATAGACAATCCAAATTATAATACCGACCCTGCTGTTTGTAAAGAAAAAAATCATTCTCATAGCAAGTGGAACTTTTTAAAATATTTTTCCGGGTCATCAGGCGAAAGAGAGTCAGAGGAGAGATCACAGGATCAAGTTTTGCGTCTCTGCCTCAGTCAGCTGACTTTGGGCGGCTGGTTTTTGTTCTGGAGGCTGAAGTCCGTTCTGCTACACTAGATACTGGAATGATCAGCGCTGCTTCAGCGCGCGTTATAAAGTCTGGAAACATTTCACCCAGTGAAGCAATGAGCAGTCGGCAAAACTATTTGAGAAGACGGGTTTCCTGATCCTTCCAGAATCTGCCTCACCGGGAGGAAATCCTGGAGCATTTATTTGGTCTTAATGTAAAAAGAGAGGCGGCTTCAGTCCTGTGTGAGTCGTGCCAATCGATGCCAACGTTTAATAGGATGAGACAAGCCAGCAGGTCAGAGAATGAGAGATCATAAACAGGACAACACCATACCTCATTAATTATGCACGCTCACCACTAACTGGACAGCGGGTGATGTGATTAATGAATGGCTGTGTCACAGCTGAAGTGGACTGGATCACTGCCAGGGGTTCAAAATCTGTCAAAATGACCTTCAGATTTGTCCATCATTGATCAAAAGATTCTATTAAAAGATGGAGAACAATCAGTTAACGCGACCTCTGAGGGGAACTGGAAAACCTCAATTTAAAACATAAATAAAAGCAGAATACAACAATTTGAAAATCCTGTTCAACTTATATTCAACTGAATAAACTACAAAGACAAGAATGTATTATTAAAACTGATAAACTTTAATTTTTTTCACAAGTATTCCCTCATTTTGAATTTGATGGCTGCAATTCGTTCCTAAAAAGTTGGGACAGGGTCAACAACAGACTGGGAAAGTTGAGGAATGCTCAAAAAACACCTGTTTGGATAATTCTGCAGGTGAACAGGTTCATTTGAAACAGGTGAGTGTCATGATTGAGTATAAAAGGAGCATCCCTGAAAGGCTCAGTCATTCACAAGCAAGGATGGGGGGAGGTTCACCACTTTGTGAACAGCTGTGTGAGCAAATAGTCCAACAGTTTAAGAACAACGTTTCTCAAGAATTGATGGATTTGATCATCTACAGTCCATAATATCATCAAACGATTCAGAGAATCTGGAGAAATCTCTGCACGTAAGCAGCAAGGCTAAAAACCAACACTGAATGACCGTGACCTTTGACCCCTCAGGCAGCACTGCATTAAAAACCAACATCATTGTGTAAAGGATATTACCACGTGGGCTCAGGAAGACTTCAGAAAACCATTGTCAGTTAACACAGTTCATCACTACATCTACAAGTGCCAGTTCAAACTCTACCATGCAAAGACAAAGACATATATCAACAACACCCAGAAACACCACCGGCTTCTCTGGACCCGAGCTCATCTGAGATGGACTGACACAAAGTGGAAAAGTCTGCTGTGGTCTGACGAGTCCACATTTCAAATTGTTTTTGGAAATCATGGACGTGGTGTCCTCCAGACCAAAGAGGAAAAGGACAATCTGGATTGTTCTCAGGTCAAAGTCTCAAAGCCAGCATCTGTGATGGTATGGGGGGTGTGTTAGTGCCCATGGCATGTCTGTAAATGAGATGATTTTCATTGTTCTGCTGTGAACATGTTGCACATGTCAGTCAGTTCACTTCTGGGATATGTAAAATTGAAGATCTGGTTTTAAAACCAGGTTTTTCTCTTGGAGAGTAGGAAAAATCTGAGAATAAAAAAAACATCAGGGCTTTTCTTTCTCTGCAGGATGAGAGAGGAACAAGGAGAAGAAAGGGTGTTTGTTCTCTCTCCCTCCATCCGTCCATCCATCCCTCTCCTCCTCTTATCAGTCCCCTGCAGACCTTTGCTCCTTGGCCTGCCTCTGCTCTGTTGTCGATAAACCCTCTGCACACTTGAGCCTCATTGCAGGCTGCTGGTCAGGTATGCTCATAAAACGGCCCCATGTTACGGCCCGGTCTGAGTCCAGATGCTGCAGACCGTCATAAACAACTCGACCACCTGTGAGGGAGAGGAAAGGAGAGCTGTGCTGTCTGTGCTGATACCACACACTGTTTCGGTTTTCGCGTTTGTTAAGCATGTCTCTACCTCGCCCTCCTTTCTGCCGCTCATACAGCTCTGGTCCTCTCTCTGGAGTCCAGTTCAGGGACTCCATGTGTGCTCATAAAGACACCAGTTATAAACTTAATAAAGAATCAATAACACCACCCCTCCCATACGGGTTTCTGGGATTGCACACTGCATCAAATGGGGGTTATGTCTGGTGCAAGTGGGTGAGTATTTAACAGCTCCCTCCTTCTGCACCTTCAGGAGCTGCAGGTCATGATCCAGCCTGTAGGGGGCCCCGGTTCCTCAGCTCATCATGAAAGAGAGGGAGGAACTAATGACTGTGACCACACTCTGTTTCCATGGATATGATGCTGAACCATCTGTATCTTTTTTCTGTACGCTGGCCCAAGGTCTTCACTGCCCTGCACCCCCACCTCCTCTCCTTCTGCCTTCTCGCTCTCTGTGACCGTCAGTTCATCATGTCACCAAACTACAGCTGCAGAAAAATGAAGCTGGAAAATCCACAGCTACGCTCAGAAGGACTAAAACAGGTTGAAGATTAAAAGAACAAATTCTCAGCTGTTTACAGAAAACAAATCAAACAGCTCGATTGAATTGAAGTGTTTACCCAAAAACATCACTTAAAACATTACAGCTGCAGCCTCAGAGAAGAGACCCCATATCTGCTCTGACCTGCTGCAGACACCAGCTGCTGTCAGCATCCTCCAGGAATCAGAGCCTGTTCCTCCTGGAGAATGATCCTCCAGACCTCTGGAGTCAGAGCAGCTGACAGGCACACAGGTTGTAATGTTTGTAAACACACAGACATGCTTCAGCCATTTCAGTCACAATCCACTGCCTTTAATGAAGGCGACCTAACGTGGAGGCAACTTAACGTGCAGGCAGCGTGGACATCTCAGTCCCATGGGGCACACAGGTGACACATGAAGGCAGTGCGGGAATGCATGTAAGAATGGCTCGCAACTACATAGTTGTTCTCATTGTTCACTTAAAAGAGCGGTTCAAACGGCTGACTCGTTCATGAATATCACATCTCTGATCAACAACAAACAAGAGCCAGGGCCACTTACACACCAACGTGTGTTTTAGGATTAAACACAAAGGTTTTGTTGGCTTCTCTGTCTCTGGTTTACACAGAAACGGCGTTTTAGCTGACCACAAACAGAAACTTTTGGAAATGTCCTCTAAAGTGGAACTTTTCTGAGATGCCGCGGCCACTGTTACCGTGTAAACAGCAAATCGCAGTTTTCAGTGGAGATGCTGAGGTCACGCTCCGCTTTGTGCATTACACTTTCATAGTTGAAACTTAAATTGTCATGTGTGAATTGGACAACAACAAAGGTAACGATGGAGGACTACCATGTTGTACTTGTGCTGCTGAATCTGCTGACTGCATCTGTTGAACCACTTCAGGTCTACTGGTCTGTGGAAGAACGGGTAGTGGGCACATGGAGTTATATTGACAACTACAGGCTTGGCATGCATACTACAGCATTTTCAGTCCTTCAGTGTTTCTGTGTAAACACAGATTTTTTCCAACTATTTTTTTTGTGTGTGTGTGTGTGTATGTTTTCAGGTGAAGCGTTGTCGTGTAGACGGCCCCTGAATGTCTGAATAAGCTCTTTGGAATTGGCAAAGATGACTGGAAAATTCTTCATGGAAGCAACCCCAAACCTCAGCTCTTCTGCTCATCCCACAAATCCACATTCCTTATATATGTGGCTTTGAATAACGAATGCAGCCTCCAAATGAATTAACCCTTTCATGTCAAGCATCTGTAGTCCCTAGTAGAGACCCTTTACCTGCTCTGATCTGCTGTAGACCTGATCCACAGACAGACTCCAGCTCCAGTCAGTGCTCCTCAGGAACCTGAGTCAGTCTTTAAGAGCCATGATCCTCCAGGTCTCTGGTGTTCTTGGGTTTGTGCTGTTGTCTCCTTCCTCAGACTTGCACAGTGACAGCAGATCTACTGTGTTTATCTGATTGTGCCAGTCTTTGACTCACTTCATGTAGCTCTAGTTTTTATATTATCATTCCAGATGTTCAAGCTGTCATCAAACTTGAGTGTCTCTCTGCTAAACCAGCTGAGACCTCCTTATTATTGTGTGCCTTAGTCATTAACACACCAACTGAGGACCGTGATTAAATTGATTTATTGAAGGGAGAGGGGAAAGAGCCCGACTCCCTGCGAGGCCGCTTGCATCAGGAAGCTCACAGTCAGCAGATCAGCTGCCGGCCTGACAAACAGACCAGCATCAGCCATCCCACAACATCACCATGACAACTGCGTTACTCCTCATCCTCCACCGTGGGTTTAAACGTGTCTGCTGTCACATGACAAACATGCAGCAATGAAAGTGTTAAACCTCAATGAGGGCTTTACATGCTGTGTTGACTGTGGCGCCCCCTCTGGGTGAAGCCACAGTGTAATGAATAAGACCTTCTTCTTTCCTTTGTTCATGTTCAGGGAACTTTTAAATCCAAAGCAGATCCAGTCTGGCTTCATCTCGGTGTCACTCTATTTAGAGTGCATCAGTATTTTCTCTCCAGGGAAACCTTTCTAACACTCCCAGAGGAAACACATAAGCCTTTTTTTTTTTAGATGTCTGAGCTTCAGTAGACTCTGTGACTGAATATTTAAAAAGAAATAATGAAAACATGAAAAAGAACATTAAGTGGGAGGGCGAGCCATGTTTTCTCTCCACAGGTGAGGAATGGTGTGCCTTTGTTCTCCTCTGAATAAATCTGAATAAAACGCACTTCTAACCCTTCTTCAAAGAAGAGTTACTGCTGGGGAAAAACAGGAACATTTGAATAAATTCATCCTCTCAGCTGCAATCCAGAGAAACAACAGTGCAAGACAAACTCAGGGACAAAGAGAGCGGCGTTATACAACCCCAGTTGTGTAAAACGTAAATAAAAAACAGAAAACAATGATTTGAAAATCCTATTTAACCCGTATTCAACTGAATACACAACAAAGACAAGATTTATATTGTTCAAACTGATAAACTTTATTGTTTTTTTTGTAAATATTCACTTATTTTAAATATGATGCCTACACCATGTTCCTAAAAAGCTGGTACAGGGTCATGTTTCCACTGTGTTCCATCACCTTTCCTTTAACAACACTCAATAAGTGTTTGTGAACTGAGGACACTAATTGTTGAAGCTTTGGAGGTGGAATTCTTTAACATACTTGGGCCCCATTTATACAAAAATGGTATAAGAATGAAACACAAGTTTTGTTGCGTTTCAGCCTCTCGTTTATACGGAAACGCGTTTCACCCGACCTAAAACGCAACTTTTTTTAAAATGCCCTCCAGAGTGGAACTTTTCTGAGACGCTGCAGCCTCTGTTGCCGTATAAACGGCAAGCCGGCGTTTTCAGTGAAAATGCTGATATCACGCTTCGTTTTCCACCCATTTTTTTATGGGAGACAGGTCTGGACTGGTACCTGCACTCTTTTACTACAAAGCCACGCTGTTGTAACAGGTGCAGAATGTGTCTTGTCATTGTCTTGCTGAAATAAGCAGGGACGTCCCTGAAAAAGACGTTGCTTGGATGGCAGCATATGTTGCTCCAAAACCTGTATGTACCTTTCAGCATTAATGGAGCCTTCACAGATGGTCAAGTTAGCCATGCCATGGGCACTAACACACCCCCATACCATCACAGATGCTGGTTTTGAGACTTTGACCTGAGAACAATCCAGATTGTCCTTTTCCTCTTTGGCCTGGAGGACACCACGTCCATGATTTACAAAAACAATTTGAAATGTGGACTCGTCAGACCACAGCAGACTTTTCCACTTTGTGTCAGTCCATCTCAGATGAGCTCTGGTCCAGAGAAGCCGGCGGTGTTTCTGGGTGTAGTTGATATATGTCTTTGTCTTTGCA
The DNA here is from genome assembly GCA_030710495.1 of Labroides dimidiatus. NCBI lineage: Eukaryota > Metazoa > Chordata > Actinopteri > Labriformes > Labridae > Labroides > Labroides dimidiatus. Next base: position 37,663,521 of record CM061143.1, read on the forward strand.
TGGTAGAGTTTGAACTGTTGCTTGTAGATGTAGTGATGAACTGTGTTAACTGACAATGGTTTTCTGAAGTCTTCCTGAGCCCATGTGGTAATATCCTTGATGATGCCTGTTTTTAATGCAGTGCTGCCTGAGGGGTCAAAGGTCACGGGCATTTAGTGTTGGTTTTCAGTCTTGCTGCTTACGTGCAGAGATTTCTCCAGATTCTCTGAATCTTCTGATGATATTATGGACTGTAGATGATCAAATACATCAATTCTTTGTAATGTTCATTGTTCTTAAACTGTTGGACTATTTGCTCACACAGTTGCTCACAAAGCAATGAACCTCCCCCCATCCTTGCTTGTGAATGACTGAGCCTTTCAGGGATGCTCCTTTTATACCCAGTCATGACACAACAGGTGTTTTTGGAGCATTCCTCAACTTTCCCAGTCTGTTGTTGACCCTGTCCCAACTTTTTAGGAACATGTTACAGGCATCAAATTCAAAATGAGTGAATATTTATTAAAAAAAAGAACAAAACAAAAAGAAACAATACATTTTTTAGTTTGAACAATAAATATCTTGTCTTTGTGGTGTATTCAGTTGAATATAGGTTAAACAGGATTTACAAGCCATTGTATTCTGTTTCTATTTATGTTTCACACAAAGTCCAACTTCATTGGAATTGTGGTTGTATGAGCGAGCAGAGAGCCATAAACATCACAAAAAATGGACAAATCTGTCTCAGGAACAAATGCATCCCCTGCTCCTGCTCGTATACTTTATATGAATCTGCGTTTACAGGCCTGCTGCTTGAGGGACAGCTGAGCCAGGCAGAAACATCAGGCTCTGTTTTCAGACCAAGGAAGTCTGCAGTATGAGGAGGGATAACAGAGTCAGGGATCAGGAGTGCTTTCCTCCTTTTACTCTCAGTGGACATGTGAATCTGCAGCACGCAACAATTTTTTAAACCATATTTATAAAGATACAGAGACTATTCATGACAAGCAAATCAACCAAAGCTGCTTTTATACGCATGTGTTCACCTCTAGTTGATCCTGAATGTTCCCACAGCTGCAGCTCAGAGAGACAAGCTGAGAAATCAACAAACATCTGAAGGTGGAGTCTGAATTCAACGTCCAATAACAACCTGATTTGAAACAGTCTTATTTTTGGTGGTAACAGAAGATACTAATGCATGAATCAAAGATGGCACCTAGTCATCTGCATAAAAACTCAGGAGGAACAAAGAGGGGTAAGGTTTTCTGTCTACACATGCTCATTAGCACTCTGCTCCTGTCTGAAGGTCTGAAGCTGCAGTATCAGAAACAGAAGCCGCTCCTGTTGATCTTTGAAGTGAGAGAGCAAAGATGAATTTCTTCCTCCTGGTTCAGAAAAGCTCAGCGTCAAGAGAGAAAACACGATTTAGATTACTTTTAACGTTTATGATGTTTTTATAATGTTTTTATTCTGACTCATAATGAAGGAAGAAAATGGTTTGATTGATTGACCTGCGGCATCATGCGCTCAGACCAACTTCGTTAGCCCTCCAGGCTGGACCTGGACCGGCTCAAGACCTGTGTGGGGGCTGTTTCTCTCAGTCTGACTCATCCCACAGCGAGCGGGGCTGTGAGTGATCGCTCCGGCAGAGATCAAGGTCAAATTTCATTACTCCTAATGAGGCACAGCAGCCGTCAGAATCTCTCCTCTCCATCTCTCCGTGGCTTTCAGACATGAAAGACGAGCAGCCAGAGATTTCTGAGTCATTACAGATAACTACGCAGGAGAGAAGAGACGCTGACTCCCCTCACTGCTGCTGCTGCCAGGTCAGAATCACCTTTCATGGTCAGAAATATCTACTCTGGAGGCTTTTTTTCCTCTCTGTGAATACTGTTTGTGAGGCGTTTGACGTGTGACAAAGAAACTGAGGACATATTCTGCAGCTGAATTAACAAAATGTTCATTTCTGTTATAGCACCTGTAGGCAGGGGCCTGGCTTCATAAATGCCCTGCTTTCCTCGTATGGAGAGCAACACAGTCCAGCACTGATGTCCACGCTCCCATGGTTGTTACCACCTCCATTCATCAAATTCTTCTTTTGAGCTGACTGACAAGACATTTATCATATGAAAATCAGTTTGTGAGGTCTGAAAGCACTGAATGTTAAATGTTGCTGAATGTTGAATTATATTGCATGAATGATGTTGAATTCTAGTTGTGGCTGCTATTTATATGGACCAAATGGACCAGTACTTATATAGCTCTTTTCTAGTCTCTCTGACCACTCAAAGCGCTTTACTCTGCTGGTGTCATTCATCCAATCACACCACATTCACACACTGATGGGAGGAGGAAGTTCTATTCTAGAAACCATCAGTTTGATCTTAACCATTCATACCCATTCACACACCACTGAACAACAGTGGGAGCAATTTGGGGTTGAGTGAGCTCAGCTCAGCGAATCCAAAACATGAGCGTCCAGACTTAATTGGTTGCACAAAGACCAAGCCAGGATGAGTGGACACGGATTCATCAAGCCAGGTAACCAATCCTGGATCAGTGCACACACCCGGCTTCCTTATTCTAAAGAAATACATCATGTTTTGTAAGATATATTAATATTTCATTTATTTGTAATTACAAAAACACTTTTCCTTTGTGGTCACTGTCACACCACAAAATGTTACTTCAGAGATTTTTTTTAACTCTTACATACGTGCTACCTCATCAGTTGTCATGATTTTTCAAGGATTTTTTATGTTAAACATTAGATACAAAAACTGATGTCAAGGACAATAAAAGCTACTGAAATTCAGCAATGCTTGTCATTGTGTCACATTTCTAGCACATGATGGATATGACATTTGTTGGTGAATGACAGCACAATACATTCTTTTTTTCCCCCCAGAAAATAACTCAGGTACACTAATAATATTTAGGAGTTTTCAGAATTATACAGTTATGGTTGAAGTTTAAATCTTGGGGAAAAAAACTTGATTAAAGACTTCTGTAAGACAGTAAAGAGATATTTGTCATCTAGATGAGAAAATGTTTTCATTAAAAAGGTTAAAATGAGTAAAGTTATGCATTTGGATTGATCTATAAGTAAAATTGCACTGATTTAAAAAAAAAAAACAAAAAAAACAAAACATGGGTTATTTTGCTAATTTTGCTTGAAAAACATCTTTTTTTGGTAGTGTGATGGAAATGTGTGTGTATATATATATATATATTCTCAAATGTGTAGAGATTGACAGTGGGTCTTGTTGGATGTGATAACATTGTGTAGTGAGCAGTGGAATAACTACTGGTTTCTATTTGTGCTGGCTGCTGACTGAGATGAGGGATGAGATTAAATAGATTCTGGAACTTAGCCTGGTCTTGAGCTGGCCTGCGCTACAGGATAAATTTCTATGGTAACTAATACCAAAAAAAAAAGTTGCAACCGGAGCCTGTACTATGAAGCTGGATTAACACATCCGGAATCTCTCTCTTTTACCTGGGTTAACTTAACGAGACATTTGCAATCATTATAAGCGCTACTACGAAGCTGGATATCAGCTCGCTCATTGAATCCAGGGTTGAGCCTTGAACAGTACATGCTCACATTAAAGGGGTGGAGTCTGCAGCGTCTGACCAATCACAAAGATGGAGAAACAGGAGAAACCCTGCAGAGCAGCCTACTTTACCATGGAGGAGCAGACAGTTATTCTTTAGAAATACAAAGAATTTAAACACGTGACCCAGGTTAAGAGCGACACTGTTACTGCAGCAAAATCCAGGAAGGAATGCTGTCAGAAAACTGTGACTCTGTTAATGAGTAATTCCTGAGATTATCCAAAATTAATTCATAGGACAATATAAACAGACAACACTCTGATCTCTCAGTTTGACTTTATTACAGCACAGACGTTTGGAGCCAGAGTCGGCGTCAGACAAAATTCAAGGGGGGGGCATCAAGACAACAGCAGGGGGGCACAACGTCTTGATCATGACTGGATTTATTCTGTATAGCTATGTCTATGATAGCCATTTAAACACACATCAAGAATCACTCAACAGATTGTACAAAGTTCAAATTTACGCCCACAAGAACACACTAAACCACAGCTGAGAGTCACGCATCTCTCTCTCCTCTCCCTCCGGTGTGCACACAACTATGCGCGTTTTAGCGCACCAATATTAAACACATTAAGCAGTGATTAAACACGAAACGTTTACGTTAACAATGAAACCCAAACGGTAACAGAACTTTAAAGGTACCTCTAAAAGATTTTTGTAAATTAAAAAAAAAAAAAAGAATTCTAGGACTTTGATTTTTTTTTTTCTCGCCCTTGTGAAGTGGGGGGGGCACAGTCGATCTACTGGGGGGGCACAGCCCACCAATGCCCCCCCTTGACGCCGACACCATTTGGAGCAGAGCTCTTCATCAGTGTTCTTTCTTTGGTTTATATTTTCCATTGAGTTCTGAGGATCAGAGGGTGTTTTGTGTTGGAATATTAATAAATGAAATTAAAATTAATTAATGTGAGCGTGGGCTGCACGGTAGTGCAGCTGTTAGTGGAAGGTCGCCAGTTCGAATCCCGGTTCGGGAATGGTGTGCCTTTCTGTGTGGAGTTTGGATGTTCTCCCCGTGCATGTGTGGATTCTCTCTGGGTACTCCAGCTTCCTCCCACAGTCCAAAAACAATGCCACTAGTGGTGATTCTAAATTGCCCGTAGGTGAGAGTGTGTGCATGAATGGTTGTCTGTCCCTTTGTGTCAGCCCTGCGACTGGCTGGCGACCAGTCCAGGGTGTACCCCGCCCCTCGCTCTTAGCCAGCTGGGATAGGCTCCAGTGACCCGCGACCCTGAACAGGAGAAGTGGTTTAGATTCAGTGAGTAAGTTGACATCCAGCTTCGTAGTACATCTTATCAGGATTGAGAATGTCTCATTAAGTCAACTCAGGTAATCGAAAGAGATTCTGGACGTGTTAATCCATCTTCGTAGATAAGGCCTCTGCTGTCCACGACTAGGTTATCTGCAGTCACTCTTCTGCCCTCTGTTGGTCATGTGTTTTGACTCTTTCTATCAAACTAGTGCCACACAAGCTTTGTTGACTTGACAGTGTGCAGTAGAAATGTGTTGAAAGCTGGTCTTGTGGTTACAGCCATAGACTGTAAAAAAATGGACGTCATCTTGCTCGGCTCAAACTGAGGTGGCCACAAAAACTGCCCCCTCTGGTGGCACACATCTGTATGCTGTGGTGATATTTCAATATAATTGGGCTGCATTCTGTTCAGGTCCTCTTTTTTCTGAAATGTTTCTTTTTCATTAGTTATTAGAGGTTAAAAACAGGGTTTAACGTCTCGTTTAACGATGATTGACAGCTGCTGTTCATGTGTAGTTTTTTCAGGAGTAATAAAATACATCAGGAAGGAGAGTTAAGAAGAGATTAGACTGTCTACAGGAAAAAAATAAATTACATTTGTCATCCACTTCCACTCAGATTTTCCTAGAGTTCCTTGTAAGTCTCTACTGCACAGATTCTGGCTGCACGATGGCGGCTCCCTCGACGGAGGTTTTTTGGCTTCAAGACCGTACAATGGTAAAAGGCGGAGCCACGCTGTCCATTCTATATATAGTCTATGGTTACAGCCAGTCCATGTATGAGGCTACGGTCTAGTGTCGCTGGTTTCGAGTGCCTGTCATCCTTCACTTAACTATTTCAGTGCCATCTTCTGCTTAAAATACCAAAACACATTGAACTACCTCTCTGCATGTCTCACTGATGTGTTGTTTGGGATGCAGATGACTTTTTAAATGATACAGAGAGCGAGCAGAAGCCTCTGTCTCACTTACTGTTTACAGTGAATCTGTGACTCTGATGGAACAGAGGGGCTGTAGTGAATCTAAAAATGTTGATGTTGGTGTATTTCTCTTCCCCTTGATGTGAACTCACAGTCCCCTCTCGGTCAGCTGACTGGACTGTAAACAGTGGAGCGTACAGAACAGGAAGTCTTTGTTAAATATCAGTGCTGGAAGATTCAGTGATTGCTGAGATTTCTTCTGTTTTGTGTAATTTTAATATAATTTGTGAGGTTTTCTGCCCTTCTCATGATGTGGAGTAGATGAAGCGTGTGCAGATGTTTGTTTGCACGATTTCATGTCAGCTCCTGTGTGTGTGTGTGTATGTTTGTGTGTGTGTGTGTGTGTGTGTGTGTGTGTGTGTGTGTGTGTGTGTGTACACGTATACATCTAGAGTAGGTTTTGCTCCCTGCTGAGCCTTGCGGCCCTCTTTGAGCGATGCTGTAATCATCCTGTCACATCGCTGAGCTGCCTCATGTATTTTTGAAGAGTGGAGAGCATGTGTTTCCATCAGCGGCAATGATATGGAGACACGGTCGGCTGGAGAGCTCAGAACGTTTTCTGTCTGATCCTCTGAGGTTTAAGAAAACGTGCAGATCATGGAGCAGTGAGGGTGTCTTATTGTCTCTATGCTTGCCATAACCGGAGATCGGTTATCATTAAATGAAACCACCACCGCATCCCATTGGGTGGAGATCTTATTGCCTGATGTTTTCAGCATAATAACACATCAGAAAAAACATCAACTCTCTACAGAGTGCAGAATATACAGCAGACGCTCTGAAATAAAATAGGAGTCAGGACTGTAATCATAAGATGAACCATTGGCATCTATAGTTCAGGGATTCGACTGGGCTAGTTTTTTCTCTCCACGTGCTTTTCCACTTCAGGAACTAGGCACCTCTTGAGGGACTCTGTGTTCGGACAGCAGGAACCAGGGTCTAAATTTAGTTCCTGAGTAGTTCATCTCCTTACTGAAAAGTTCCTGCTGAACTCCTGTAAAGTGTCTGGCTAATCAGACTAAGGCCATGCTGCGGTCTCAGACCTTGAAATCAGCTTGTTGAAATATTAAAATAAAGATGAGTAATTTAGATTATTTGAGGTGGTATCGTTTGTTTTTATCTTAACAACTTCCTGTTTGTGCTGTGGAAACTCCTGAATAGGATTGAGCAACCGAGAGTGAGACTGACGTGGAGAAAAGATGGACCAAGCTAAAAGATAAACACAGGATGAGGCTCGCTCTCTCTCAAAAAAGGATCAATGTATAGTGAGGCTGCGCTTATAGTTTGGTTTATATTGTATGAAAACATTTTGACTTTAATCTTTTATTTTCTCTTTTCGACCAAAGCCATGAACACAGGTGCTGCAGAACTCTCCGGGCCCTTCTCATTGTGTGCAGCAGAGCATTCGCCCTCACAGCTCGTCCCCTAAACTGCATCTGATTGGCCAACAAAATCCTTAGTCCAGAACCACAGCGCAGAGTGTTCAGGTTTCAGGGTCATGGAGAGGCAATGTCCCCCTGCTTTACACTTTTCATGGTATCATTTTTAGTTTGACTCCTGCACAGCTAAACCCAAAGACAGGCCTGGAGGAATAGGAGGATGAGATTACCACTTTTTGTTTCTGTTTAGGTCCATCTCATCCTTCCTTCTCTCTTCTTCATCCTCTGTGTCATGGTGTTTGCGTTTAGTGACCCTGCCGTCTGGGGATGCTGATGGGACAGGGTGACAGGTTTAATCTCCTGCAGCTGCAGCACAGAGAGAGGACACGCAGACCAGGATAGGAAGACTTACAGACATGTTTCCGTGTCTGTTTCACTCTGTGTCAGACTCACATCAGGATCATGACACAAATAGACATGAAGCACTTTTTTCTTTTTTTAATCTGCACTGAAACTCTTTCTGGTTAGATGGTTTAAAACGTTTCTTCACACCTTCAGCAGGTAAACAGGTGTAATGTCTGCAACATGGATCAAAGTGTGTCCACTAAAAGTTGTTGTTTTTGTCCCTGACAGGCTCAGACTGCATACACTCAGGTTCTTCAACTCTTCAGTCTTTAAAATGTGTTAGACGAGGGTCCAGGTTGAGAGACAATAGACATGCCCTTTAAAAGAGTAACAGTATTAGCAGAGACATGTGATTGGTCATAAATGAGAGCTAATACAGCTTCCTGCTGTCAGAGATGGCTGTGTGTTGGATCCCTGTGCAGCAGCTCAGTTAGTATTAGACTCAGTCCTGCAGGGATTTGCTGTGTCACAGTGATTTGCCGAGTCATCGTGAGAAGCTGCCGTTCTCTAAATGAAGCTGGTAATCCCGTATCATGGATATGAACAATTTAATCCACCCGTATGAATTCCGCGGAGAGCCAGATTACATTGTTGCACAGCTTTGAATTCATAATCCAGCGTGTTCCTGGTTTGGATTTTCATATATTATTTGTTCTGCTGGGCTTTGGTTCAACTCACAATGTTATTATTAAATAAAGATGTAATTTCATCATCGTGACAAAACTGCTCGGAAAAATAAAGCTGCTGATCATGTTGAAGCAGCAGCAGCAGGCAGCACTGCATGCTCACTATATGCTCTGACTTTATCTCTCAGTGTTCATCACCTTAAAACACGAGTGATATCAGCTGAAAACTGAACTAAAAGCTTCACTTCCAACAGAAAAACACTGAAGTCAAACTGAAAATGGAATAATACTGAAGCTCTATGACTTGCATGGATAGTATCCTTTTTTTTGTTGTCAGCAGTTTGTGTTTTAGTGAATTTTATTTGATCATGTTTTGTATCTTTATAGCAGCATAGAGGTTACATCTGGCTCAAGATTTGCTTCATGAAAGCTGCTTACACTATTCATCCATCTATATCTTAACTTGTTACCCCGCCATTTATTTATTTATTTATTTATTTATTTATTTATTTATTTATTTATTTATTTATTTTAGGCAAGTAATATCTGCTTGATTCTGATCAAGTAGCAACCTCTAGTCTGAAAGTATGAGACAATGCTGAAGCACATTTTCAGTTCGTCAAGTGTCTGCTTGAGGCTGGTTCCATAAGTTACAGAAGTCACAAAAACACCAAGCCAAAAACAGCAGAAATAAACATGTTTACAGCCTGTTAAAAAAAAAAAAAATCCCATCTGAATCGCTATTGTCACTATTGGTACACACTGTATGGGGGATGGATTTTTTTTTAAAACTCCGCAGTTTAGACAATATTAAGATCGCCAGTTCGTCCAATCAGAGGCACAGCTCAGCACAAGTGACTGACATGAGACATGTGGCTGTAACTGTGGAGAGCCCACCTCGTTTCCAAGCTCAATAGATGGGAGACACCAGTGAGACTTTGTCCATTTATAATTCAAGTTATATCAATCTATCAATCAACCAATCAATCTTTTATATATAGCGCGAATTCATAACAAACGTCATCTCAAGACGCTTTCCAAGCGTTAACAGGTCTAGACCTGTAAATGATAATAAAATTGTATTAACAGAAACCCAACATCAAGACAAGATAAGAAGTCTGATCTCATCTTAACCCACCATGAGTACAGCACTTTGCAAACTTCCCTTTAACAGGCAGAAAGAAAGAAAGAAGAAACGGGAAGAAACCTCGGACAGAACCAGACTCATGTCAGACAGACATCTGAGGAGACTATGTTGGGATTAGAGAGAGAGAGAGAGAAGGGGGGGGGGGGCATATATATGCTATGTATATATATATATATATATATATATATATATATATATATATATATATATATATATATATATATATATATATATATATATATATACATATATATATATATATTAGTGGTGGGGCATTTTAATCGCATCGATATTCAACATAAGAAGCAACACTTTTCAAACAGATTTTGGTAGAAGACTGAATCATTGAATAGTCACATACAGAAGTTTAAACTACAAAATCCTGTTTATTTTGCTCAAAAGATGTTTTTTTTTTGAAAATGCGTCAATCTCCACAGAGCAGATCGTACCAAACACGAAAACAGACACGAAAAACGATCAGAGTTTCCGGTCTTTTCAAACTAAAGCACCATGTTCAGCCTGTCGATCATAAAATTATCCTCATATATTAAAACTACGACACTGGCACAGGGCCAGCAGTCATCAGCAGGTCAGACCCAGAGGAAATCTGACGCCATGGACGAGGAAAAGTTTATATTGGAGGCTGAAAACCTTATAATTATATACGATACAACACATCCTTTATATAAGGACACCAACAGAGACTAAAAGGGAAGGACTGAATTAATGAAGCTCTGGGAGGGCAGGTGAGTTTAACATACTAAATATCATGAAAGTAGTTGTCATGGGTGTGATTCCTGCGGGAACATGTGGTTCTCCTGTGATCTTGTGTATCCAGCTGCTATGAGTACGCTGAGCTGCGCTCCGCTCCTGAGACGGATGCAGTGTGAATTGACTCGCGTTGACGGACCGCGGCGCTCACGGAGTATGTGTGAATCCAGGCTTCCATGCGACTGTTTTTAAAAGTAAATTTTCCATCCACCGAGCTAAGCAAGGCGCTGTCTGCCAGAAACTCGTGCACTGAGAACAGTTCTGTGTGATATAGACTATAAAATAAAATGCGTTTTTTTTTTTTTAACGCCGTTAATTTCCCCCCGCGTTAATTATCGAATTAACACGATAAAGTCCCACCACTATTATATATATATATATATATATATATACACACACATAGACATAAGGATTGGCTAAAGATACACATTAGCTTACAGACAACCAGCTTATCTTAGACAACCAGCTGCCAGTAGCTCCAAGTATAGCCGGCTAGTAAACTACAGAACAAACTGACAAAGTTTGCTTGGGGAGGTGAGAACTTCTACTCACAGCACACCTGTTACAAGTAAGTGACTGAACTAGCACAGCAAACCCAGTCAGCCTGTTACAGTAGTGTGTTGATGGTATTTAGACTCAATAGACACACTGGAGGAAAGATCAGTTATTATTGTGACCTACTAGGAATGTTTGCATCTCATAATTTCATCGTCTTGAAAAAAAAAACAAAACATACGTTAATCAGATTTTTTTATTATCTGTGACATATTTAAGCTCATCTTTGTCATATAAAAAATGGGTCATTGATAAACATTTATTGCGATAATTTTCATTAAGGAAACTTACACTGGATGACTAGGCTTTGGCGTCAGCTGCATTTCTTTGTCTTTTTCCATGTTAGTGTTAAGTCAGTAAGAGTTAGCTTTTTTGGCGACCTCTGACATGTTACTGAGACTACATCCATGCTTTTTAAAGATGATGATCCAATCCTGCCACCAGAGCAGGGGCTAATTAATTGCATCTTTCTGAAGCTAGCATAAATAGAGCTAATGTTTTACTTCATAAAAAGTTTAGAATACTTGAAGTAAAGTTGTGCCCCATTTGGTGGTTAAACCCTGCAGAGTCTGAAAATAAATCACACACACACACACACACACACACACACACACACACACACACACACACACACACACACACACACACAGAGCAAACCGAGAGCTAATAGAGCAAACAGAGAGCTAACAGAGAAAACTGAGAGCTAACAGAGAAAACTGAGAGCTAACAGAGCAAACTGAGAGCTAACAGAGAAAACTGAGAGCTAATACAGCAAACTGAGAGCTAACAGAGAAAACTGAGAGCTAACAGAGAAAACTGAGAGCTAACAGAGAAAACTGAGAGCTAACAGAGAAAACTGAGAGCTAACAGAGCAAACTGAGAGCTAACAGAGAAAACTGAGAGCTAATACAGCAAACTGAGAGCTAACAGAGAAAACTGAGAGCTAACAGAGAAAACTGAGAGCTAACAGAGAAAACTGAGCAAACTGAGAATTAACAGAAAACTGAGAACAAACTGAGAGCTTACAGAGCAAACTGAGAACTTGCTCATGTGTGGATTCAGTCAAGGAGTTGTTCTGCTGCAGATTATGCAGACACATAAAAACCCTGACAGAGAGTCATTGGAGTGAAACGAGTCTGATTGACCCATTAAGCCTGAGCAAAGCCCTGTGACAGCGGGGCGCAGAATGTACTACGAGGAAGGAGAGGAGGAATAAAACCTGTTTATTCTCCAAAGAGTCAAACTTCACTTCATCCAAACTTCTTCCTCCTCCTAGTTCACGTGCATGACAGGCTTAATGGGAACAGAGTGCTTTCTTTGGCATGTATAAGCCAACAGACACATGTTAATAATAATGTCGGATGGATCATGTATGTCACTAGGGGAGAATAGATCCATGTATAACGGTGCCAGCTCCCCGCAGGGCTCCAGATTCTCTTCTTCTCTATTAGCCGCAGCAAGTTCAAACTGAGGTTATTAATCTTCTTAACGTGCTGATTGCTCTCACACAGCCTCAGAAAAATCAGCATACATGTTCCTTGGCTGAATCATGTTAACTTCTTCTGTCACGCTCCAACACATAGTCTCAGTAATAGCTCTCTTTTGTAATGTGCAGAGAAACACACACACACACACACACATAGAGAGAGAGAGAGAGAGAAAGAGAGAGAGAGAGAGAGAGAGAGAGAGAGCAGAAAACACACAGAGGAGTTATAGGGATGGAGGGAAAGAGGCAATAATGGGAGGGCCTAATAGCAGCAGCTCTGCCACATCTGGCTCACCGGGGGCGATGGAGGTGAATAATTTAGTGTTGTGAAGAAGCAGAAACACAGCCTGAATTCAGAAGCAGAGCAGCGCTGCACGGCTTTACTGTGAAGAAAGAACAAACATGGCTGCCTCAGAGAATGGAAAACATGCCTCTTTCTGTCCTGTATCAGACCCATAGACTGTATAATTAATGGACGTAGTCTCCGCAACGTCACTCGTCTGTTTCTGAAAGGACTTTTGTAGCAAAACGGCCGGCGCGGCCATATTGGAAATGAGGCGGGCTGTAAGTCTCCACAGTAACAGCCATAGGACGCTCCACAGTCACGTGATCTGAGCTGTGCCTCTGATTGGACGAACTGGAGCTTAATATTGTGGAAACTGTCGAATAAGAAAAAAATTCACTCCGCGTACAGTGCGTGCTGTTAGTGAAGTTAACAATTCAGACAGGAGACATTCTTTGTACCAGGCTGTAAATGTGCTTATTTTGGCCGTGAAAACGGCTTTTTTTGTCTTGGTGTGTTTGTGACTTCCGGTACTTCTGGAGCCAGCCTCAAGAGGACACTTGAAGAACAGCAGACTTTAGCACTTCAGCATTGCCTCATACTTTCAGACTGGAGGTTGCCGCTTGGTTTTCCTAAAGAAATCTGTTTCAGGAACAGACAGGTGACGTCGGGGAAGCTACGTCCATTAGTTATACAGTCTTGGCTCCAGACACCTGCCACCCTGAACAGGAGAAAAGGGTTAGAAGATGGATGGTGAAGGGAACACTGCTGGAAAAATAAAAAGAATATCACCAGGTGATGTCTGCAGCTCAGTGCCATGGAGTGTTAAAGTAGATAAATGTTGATGTGATGTGAACTGGACACTTAAAGAGCTGTGTGGAAAAGTAAAGTTATCAGTGAGGATTTACTCAAAGCTTCAGGCTATAGATATTTGACCTCAGTAACCAGGAGCACACATCCAGAACTCTCCCAAACAAAAGAGGGATTGTTTTCTGGATATTTGTTCCTTTTAGTTTTTAACTCTGGGTGAGAACTTTTTAGCCTTTTCTGTTTCTCTTGCTGTACCAGCATGTCTTTAATCAGCTTTATGGGTAACTTTAGTTTTTCTTTAAGGACAGATGGCTTTGTATTCAAGAACAATGGAGTGTGGCCTTGCTGATGGATTTAAAGCAATCAGGGACAGTTAAGAGACATTTTTTAAACATTAACTGTGGAAGTCCCATGTCCATTACGTTTGGTTGACTCTTTAATTTTGAATTGATGATGTTTAATCTGTCTGAGTACTTTCATTAAAATTAAAATGTTCGTTTGTGGTGCTGACCTAAGTGCCTTATATTGAAAGTTTTTTTCTAATTGTTTGTCTCTCAGCAGGAGAGAACCCAGAGTTTAATTTGACTTTGGAAAAATATGAACAGCGTTTTTTGGTTACTGTGTTTAAGTTAAAGAGTTACCTGTCTGAGTTATTTCTAAAAAGAATCACCTTAACCTTCTCTACATCCTAGGCATTTTACAAAATCATTTACCCACTCAACCTTTATTTATAATAAACAATCTTGATATGAATTTTAAACACACACACATAACACACACCACCTGTAAACACACACTGTATTTGTCTTTAAAACATGTTTTATTATCTGAATGCAGGCTTGATATTCAAAGCTGGAGAACTGTCATGCAGACAAACAGCCACTTTGAGTGTTTTAATAGATTATTTTGGGGATTTCTGCATCTGACTCTGATGAAAGCTGAGTATCCTACAGACACAGCTCCTCCTGAGCTGGTTATGAGGTGTATTTTCTAATCTAACAGTAAGGGGAATAACTGGACCCTTAAAACACTAAAGAATAATCTAATGATAAATCTGGCGTTGAGCTGTAAGAGCAGCCTGTTATTCACCACAGTGTAAACTCCATCTGGGATCAGACAGCGTCTCAAATTTTACTTTGGAAACCTGTTAGATTGACTGAGCGGAGCAAGTACAGAGTCAGAATGACGCTGGAGATATTGAACTCCCAGAAGAAACGCTTCTGTCAACTCTGTGATTTAGACCAAACTTCCTGTGACGCAGCCTCAGTTCCTGAAGGACAACTCAGATTAATAATTCAACATCACTTTGGATCTCAGGTAGAGGAGTGTTTCTGCAGAAACTCTGAGATTCAACAGAAAGGGGAATATGGAAGCTTCAATCTGCAGAGGCTCCTCCACACATGACAAAACAACAGATCTTCACCAAAGACTAGACCGGCTGTCTCTGAGTTGTTAACCGGCTGCTAAAGGAGACTTCAGATCTTCACTTCTTCTGCTCCATTTACTCTTATTTAAATCCAACCAATCACAGGGTTTGTTTACAATCACAGCTTGGCTGGCGTCACAGAGCAGAAATACACTTTTAAATGGTAAATGGACCAGTACTTATATAGAGCTTTTCTAGCCTTATCAACCACTCAAAGTGTTTTACACTGCTAGCCTCATTCACCCAATCACATCACATTCACACACTGATGGACGGCTGATTTTATGGCAGGGGCCATCAGCTATATCTAACACATTCACACCACATTTATACACCACTGAACAACAGCAGGAGCAACTTGGGGTTCAGTGTCTTGCTAAGGACACATGTGACTGCAGGAGCTGGAATCAAACCCACAACCTTCTGATTGTGGGGCGAGCCACAGCCGCCCCTAAATTACACTTTTAAAACTCAAAACTGAACAGACTCTTCTCCTGTCAGACTTCAGGTGTCTGATCTTTGATCCAAGCTGTGCTGGCTAACAAGGCTAAACCATCTACATCGTTCCCAATGGTCCTGATCGGGGGAAACCAGCTGTAGGAATGATGCATCCTTAACCCGTTACGCTAAACATGTCATATTTGATAGAAGAGCTTCAGAGACCCCATCAGCATGATAAACAGATTCCTTTAGAACCTGTTAGAAAATAAAAATGTATCCTACCCCCTTACAGATTCCACTACAGGCAGCCGAAGTTGAATTTTGACCCTTTTTCAAAACAGCTGCTCTCATGAAGAAAATCATTAATAATTTTCAGGACGTTGGGCTAAGAATATCCTACCCATCTGGTCTTGTCTGTCATTTCATTCATAAAAGAGAATCGGATTTCCTGCTGAAAAAGCAGGAAAGGACAGGGAAACTGCCTCAGATAAAGGCCTGGTACTCTGGTGTTTAAGGCTTGTCAATGGATGGTCAACTTTTTTAACAAACAGTACCTGAAACAGACCACAGCTGGAAGTATTAGGGATGAAGCTATGGCCAAACTTCAGTTTGGAGACTTTAATCTGCATGCTTTTCACCGTTCATTTCACTTCATCTGTTATTTTTACTCCTGTTTCCTGATCTCATCAGCTGATTGTATCTTTCCAACAGCACTGCAGCACACCCTTAGCTTTAGCCTCTCTTCCTGCTGCTGTGGGTTTTTTTTTTGTTTGTTTTGTTTTTGTTAAAGCCTCCCTCTCTTCCATCATTTCTTTAGCACTCTGGCTGGTTGCAACCCATCACTGCCCTCACCATCAGGTAACACCTCCACCTCTGGTGTCTGAACTCCACGGGAGGTTCAGGTCAACTCCCTTCTATCACCTGAACTCTCTGACAGTGCTCCAGTATCACACAGCCTCTGTAAATAAATATCATCTATGAAAGGTTTAAAACTTGACTCTCCTGATTGAAATGTGGTTCATTCTGCAGCTCTTCTGTTATAAACAAGAGTGCCCGACACATCCAGGTCTGAAATAAGTTTTCCTGGTTGAGCTCTCTCCTGCAGTGTGGTCTGTTTGTCTCCTGTGAGCTGGGTCGGATCAAACGGACTAATAAAAGTGTAAAGCTCTCACAGAATCAGATAATCTCCTCTGACTATCTGCCCTGAACAAGCCTCCAATTAAGATCCCTCTCAGGTTGTAGAGATGGGTAAATCTGGTGTAAATTGGTCTGATAATCCTCCAGCGGGTCTCCAATGGGCTCGGATAAAAACAGCTCACAGGGAAAAGAAAACCTGATAACCCTGCTCTGCATTTCTGTGGGGTTTATTAATATGTGTGGATGCAGGTAGTTTAAACCTTCGCTCAGGACGGACAAGAAAGAGGATGAGGAGTTCAGGGTGATGTTTCATTCAAAGCTGCAGGGCTGAGATCTGATGTTATGAACAAATGCAGGACTACAGATGAACCTGGTTGGAGTCTCCCTCTGAACGATGTACCAAATGGAAGGTCCAGGTTTGTCATCCTGAAAGACTTCATCAGAAAATCCTGTTTTCCTTCATTAATCTCAGGGAGAGCTCTGGTTCAAGCTCTGTAAATGATGCTGTATATTTATACATTTAGCTGAGCTTTGGAAAGACTCTGTCAGGTTTATCAGACTGTTGGATGTCAGCTGTAATATTTCCAACAGTCTGTATCACACACACACACACACACCCACACACACACACACCACACACACACACACACACACACACACACACACACAATGTGAGACACAATGGATGTGCAAAATGCATCAAGTTTTAATAACTGCTCATAACAACAACCATATATAGTTTGATAGTTCCCAGCTGTCACAGTTTAAATGTCATAAACAAGCTGTTCAGTGTTAACTGTGTGTTTAGGGTGTGTTTACGGTGTGTTTACAGGAACCCACAGACAAACAGGCAGCTGGGCAGGACCAGAGAAAACTCTGATCAGTGAGTCAAAGAAGAAGGACTACAAAAACTGCCTAACCACTACATTCAGAATTCCTTCCACACTTAACCTCTCCCCCGAAAACATGACGTCCAATTCATAGCTGAAGAAGCAGTTTGGAGAGCTTTAATTGTGCAGAGTCCACCTGGGAGCAGACACAGTGAATGAAACAGCCCAAAGAGGCGGGTTCTTCACTGTAAAAAAGCCAACTCTAATTGTTTGGTCTAAAACAGTATTTTCAGTTGTAAGAACTTGAAAATATGATTTATTGACATCTGATGTAAAATTGTGAGTTAGTCCAGCAAACTGAGCTACTTGTCTGCTTTAAATGACTTTACTGAGTTGCTGAAACTTCAAGTTTTAAGTTGGAGTTCATTACAACGAGCATTAGTTCTGTAAACTCACATTTCTTTGTTTGAAACTGCAGGAGAGCCAACTTTCTGAGTTGGCATTTGTCACACAGTAGGTTCAAACTCACAGTCCTGCCTCAGTGTTCCCCTGAGCTGGAGCTCACACAGGTAAGTTTAATCCTGCATTTTTTATGGATTTAAAATGGTAATGCAGGTTTTTATTTTGTGTGGAACTGTTTTACAAGTAAATGCATAGAGTGATCTACATATGTTCAACATTTAAACACAAACAGCTTGGTGGTTATTAGTGAAAGCTAGCAACTAATCTGATGCTAACGTCTGGGGAAAGTAGCCTTAAAACAGTCAACAAGTTTCTTTGGTTTGTATTTTCTTTATTATTGTAACTTTAACAGTAGTCTGAGAGACACCAATTTTTAACAGCTACACCAATACAGGCATAGCTGAGACAGTAACTTGATTGCTTGATTCCATCTTGAGACTGTAGTCACAACATTAGCTGGCTTTTCATGTCTTTGTTTCACAAGATGCAGTGATGTTGTTCTGTTTTACTGACAAGTCTCAGACAATTGAGCATCTGCACATTTAGGACCAGACAGAAGCGTATTTGCAGTTTGTTTTTGACATAATAGAGAACCGAGCAGGCAGCTCTGACAGCAGACTGCAGCCCAGTCTGTGTGACCTGCTGCTTCACCTCCAATAAATAAAGAGACAATATCATGGAAAGAAAGTATTATTTAATATGTTTGTCTTTTTCTGACTGTTATAATGAGGCCACTGACCCAGAGGAGAACCAGAAGGCAGGCCTCACTGTGGGTGTCCTTACTGAAAGATGAGAAAACTGCAGCTTAAGAGAATGTCTGAGAAGCCAAAGTCCTTCCAGATCTTCCTGACCTGCCAACAGCTCTTGCTTGTCTGTTAGGAATGTATTTGTCTTAGATGATAAGATTTAGTTGCATTACAAACTGCTGTGTGCTACTCAGGTTATTATTTATTTATTCTGCTAATTTAACTGAGCTGAATTTAGGCTTAATTTACAAAAGTTATTCACTGAATTAATCTTAACAGATAATAACTCAGGGTTTTGAGTATGAAACATTACGTGGAGACCAGGGGACCAAGAAACTGATGCTAATAAAGCAATTTTTCATGTTTTTATCCATCTAATTGCCTTTAATGAATCAGTGAAATGAGATGTTAGCAGTTAGCATAAGTATCTGATTTTGAAATCCGTATGCTTACAATGCTTCAGGTGAGGGGAAAAGTATTGTTTTCCCTCTCAAGTAGCCCTGCCCCAAACATGATATCTATACACATATCTATGACTGTATCTATGGAGTGTCTTTACTGTATTTTCCGCACCATAAGGCCCACTTAAAAGCCTAAAATTTTCTTGTGCCGCCCAATTGATTGGTAAGCCATTTCCTGCTGAAACAACAATAAACCAATCACGTCACTTGGCTCAGCCATTCCTCTGCTCGGTGTACAGCAGAGGTGGGCTGCAAGTGGCCATTCACTTGCCTAAGGACCCCCAAAGATGGCACAGGTGGAGTGACACACTTATTAGACTCTGTTTAAACTGCAGGCTATTGAATATGTGTCTGAAAATGGCAATTGAGCAGCTGTGAGACATTTCAATGTAAATGAGTCCATGGTCAGAAAGTGGAGGAAACAGGAAAGCAAACTGCCAAGTGAGGAGGACGAAGCTGAGTTTCCGCGGGAACAAAGCAAGGTGCCCAGAGCTGGGAGACCAACTGGACCAGTGGGTTGTGGAACAGCGAACAGCCAGGAGGAGCATCTCTGCTGTTACCATTCGGCTAAAGGCAAAAGCGATTGCAGAAGAAATGGACATTGAGCACTTCCAAGAATGTCTGTCTTAGTATTTTTGCTTCATGAGGCGGCGGCATCTCTCCATACGCCCAAGGACCACTGTGTCGCAGCGGCTGCCCATGAATTACCAGGGGAAGCTGGCCATCTTCCGCACCTACTGCCACGACATGATAACCAGCAAAAACATCGCGCCCAGCCACATCCCCAACATGGATGAGATCCTGCTGATTTTTGAGATCCCTTTGAACCATACAGTGGAGAAACAAGGGACCTGCATGGTGGCAATATGCACAACAGGGCACAAGAAGTCGGCGTTCACTGTGGTTCTCGATTGCCATGGTAATGGAAAGATGGAAAGAAATTGCCACCTATGGTGATTTTCAAGAGGAAGACATTGCCGAAAGAAACATCTCCTGCCGGAGTTGTGGTCAAGGCAATCAAAGGGCTGGATGGACAAGGAAAAAATGAAAGAGTGGCTGAGGGAAGTGTATGTTAGCAAACTGAGTAGCTGTTTCCACGTTTCACTGTCCCTGCTGGTATGTGATTCTATGCGTGCCCACCTCACAGACAGGGTCAAACAACACGTGAAGCGACTGAATTCGACCTCACCATCATCCCTGGAGTAGTAAGAGCTCCAACCGCTGGACATTGGTGTGAACCGGGCTTTTAAAGTCCAGTTGCGCACGGCGTGGGAGCGCTGGATGATGGATGGCAAACACTCCTTTACAAAGACTGGGAGGCAGCGGCAGGCAAGTTACACCACTGTATGCAGGTGGATTGTGGACGCATGGGCTAAGGTAACGACTGCATCTATGTTAGAGCTCTTGGCCGGCGAGTCTGACTCAGACAATGATGAGGAGGAACCCAGAATGTTGGACAGTGAAATAGCTCAGCTGTTTAATTGGGATACCGAGGACGAGGGCTTTGATGGTTTTGTGGCAGAATAGTGAATATTTTGTTTGATAAACTTGATAAAACTCACTTTTGCTTCCATTGTCGTTTTTTTACCGTATATTTTAGCATGCGTCTTATAATATGGTGCATCTTATATATTGGTTAATTACAGAAATAGACCAATGAATTGAGACTGCGCCCTGTGAAACGGTGCGCCGTATGGTGTGAAAAATACAGTACTTTAATTTGTCAGCTGGTAAAGTAGAGCTCCTTTAAGGAGTCTCTTCTCATACTGATCCAGGATCTGTAAACTCACATTGAGCTGCAGGTGCTCTGTCCACTGTCCAATCACCCGGTAGCCCGGTCCGGTAATGTTGTTCCACTGATACTGGAACAGATCGTAGCGTCCAGGAGCGTCCCCGTTATTATTGAACGTCACAGCGGTACCAGCACTTCCTGAGAAAGGACAGAGGATAGCTTGGTTAATACTTCAACTGGTGAACCAATCAGTTAGCTGATGAATCAACACATCACATAAAATGTCAAATCCAAATTATTTTCCTGCAAAATACATGCGGGGAAAAAAAAACAAAAACTTAAATCTCCATTATACATAACATTTATTATTATTATTATTATTATTATTATTATTATTATTATTATTATTATTATTATTATTATTGTCATTATTTCATAATTAAACTTGAATTAGCTACCCAATGTCAAACCAGTACTTAACAAGGTTCCAGAAGTTAAAAAAAAAAAAAAAAAAAAAAAAAAAAAAAAAAAACATCAACTGTTGTTGGCAGTTTGGAGGTGACCACATGACAACTGATGGCAGCATGTGGTTTGGAGTTCAGCAGTCCAGTTCTGAACATTTAGAACAAACTGATCGACTCATTGAAAATCTACATTACCCTTGAGCCTTTGTTTCCAGTGAGTCAGAGGAACTAATAAGACAAATGTAACCATGTGACATCAGTGTTGAAGATCTGAAATGTACAGTACTCTGATGCATCATGGGAGTTGTAGTTGTTTCACTTTGTTACTCATTAACCTTGTTATAACCGGTGGCTGTCATCAGTGAAGCAGATATTTTCAAACACAGCTCTCATCACTTGTTCTGATAATTCAGATCATCATCATCATCATCATCATCATCATCATTGTCATCATCGTCATCACATCCTGAAGACAAACAGCTTCAACAATAAGTCATTAACCTGTATGTGTGACTTTAATTCTTTCTGAATGAAATTGAGGGAAAACTCTGAATAAGAGACCAACTAAACATTTTAGTCTATTTGAACCAACTGCTATGAAAAAAACCCTCCACAAAGATAAATCCAGAGTTTAACATCAAACACAACTCTACGTGCTGCAGGATGAAGAAATCTGCTGCAGACATATTAAAAACTTTACCTGCCACATCTTTATAAACACCAGAATGACCCTTCAATGTGACCTCAGCTACTTTCCACCTCTTTGAGTTAAAAACACAGTTTAATGGGATTTCTGCTCTTTCTTTGTCAAACAGAGTCCACCTTCCCTGAGTTTCTTCTTCTTTTCTTATTTTTTTCCTCGCATTCATTATTCCTCTCTTCCTCCTCCTCTTCCTTCCTGCTCTCTCCTCCTCCTCCTCGTCTTCCCCCTTCCCCCCAGCCCAGAGACACCGTGTTTATTTACTTTGGCTGGTCCCGCTCCGGTGTGGTCCACGGCTCTCTTTCAAGTCTGTATTTAATTCAGAGTGGAAGCAGGCGAGGATGCAGATAGAAGGGAATAAAGATGAGGAGGAGGAGGAGGAGAGGGGACAGATAGTTTCAGTCTTCAATGTGAAATAAAGAGAGAAGAATTCAGGACACCTGTGGGTCAACGTGGCTGTTCTGGACAAACTTCTTCTTTTTTGTCTGTAGAATATGCAGTATTTCCATTTTTCATTAGCTTTTTAGCATTAGCATTGTTTCCAGGAGAGCCTCAGAGCTGCTCTGGTTGTCCGTGTGACGCTGATCTGATGTGTGTGTGTGTCTTTATTCATTTATGCTGGCCTAAAGAGGATGAGAGCATGAGTGCACGAGTAAGTGTATCATTAGTAAATATCTACATATGAACAAGGAGACTCTGCTTTAATGAAGGAAACCTGTCGACTCACATCACCCAGCAACCACTCCTGACCCCCCTCTGCCCCTAAATCTGCATCCATTAACCCACTTCCTGTCCCATAGCCAGAGGAGCCGGAGATGAAACCAGCAACCCTTTCAAACCTTATTTCATCCCCTGTTTGTGTCTGATGTTTTCCACATGACATGATCTCATTCAGAAAGGTCTGAATATTCTTAGAACTAAAAATGACCCGATCCAATTCAATCCAGCTTTATTTTTGGAGCACCTTCCAAAATAAAGTTACAAGGTGCTTGACAATAAAACAAAAAAAAACATAAATAGAAAAAATCAAATAGTTTACAAACAATGATAAAGAAGTAAAGGTCAGTAAAAAGCAATGTGATAAAAGTGGGTTTTAGGAAGAGATTTAAAAGATGAAGCTGAGTTTGCCTGCCTGAGGTCCCCGGGCAGGGAGACCCAAAGCTTGAGGGCCCAGACAGCAAAGTTTTTTTGTGACCAGTCTGGATTTAGGAACCAGCAGAAGGGCTCTGCTGGGGGATCTCCAGCAACAGCAGGGCTCATAGGGAGTAAGTAAGTGTAAGCTTGAATGACTTCAACTCTGTTTAGTGTTAAGTGTCAACAGGCAGCTTGTTCATCCACTAAACATGACAACGTCAGGTGGTTTAAGAGTTAAAGCAGCTCGTACCAGATCAACCCTCTGTTTTAAACACTGTTAGCCTAGCTTTACAACAGATGGAGTTAAAGGTTTAAAACCTCATGTTGTGATAGTTTAATGTCAAACATTATGTGTTCCTGTTCATAAATGACTGTTCTAATACGACTTAACATTAAAAACTGAAAGAATACCAATACTATCACTTCTTGTTGTTTATCAACTTAAGTTTGTGTAAAAATGACCAGTTATGAACTTCTTTTTGTTATTTTTGGCCTGTTGGCCTCATTGATCTGAGTTTATGCATCTTGAATTTGAGTTTAAAAAAATATAATTTCTGGATTATTTTGACTACAAGAAATAATCAGATGAAACATGGTATACTTCAGGGTCAAAGTTACCAAGGACATTTTTTTTTAAACCGTTTCATATTTTAAAACGGTCATATAAAATAACACTGATATTGTGCTCTCGGTCAAAAGTGACTGAGAACATTTTTTGTAGAATAGACATAAATAAAATGTACAAAGTACCAAAAGTACACTTAAACATTTCACAATATTTTAAGATCAGTCTCATAATAAGAAGCACTAACAAGAACAATTATACCTTTATCAACAGTGTATCAGGAGTGTTTTCCCTGATAACAGAAAATGAACAAACTTTTTTTTGAGACCGTTGTCAACAATACAAACTGACAGCTATCAGAGAGGTTTGGGACAAGTAGGAGAAAAGCCTGTAAACCAGGTCCAAAGGTGACAGTGAATCAGCCTCTGGTCACTTTTAAAGGACACCCAACAACTGTGACGTCTGGACTTTGGTTATAGACGGGTCTGTTTCATCTTCTACTTCTGGCACTTCCTCCTCTGATCAAGCCTCACTGTCAATATCCTGGCCTTTTTCCTCATCACCACTCTGATGATCAAGTATAATCATGAGCCTCACTTACAGTTTAATGACCTGCTGATGAACTGTGAGCAAGGCCTTAAAAGCATTACTGTATTTACCAAAGCTGCAAGAAAAGTTCAATATTACTGAGACTACATCATATCTGCCTGTGGGTGACGCTCCTGTGGGAAAGAGACTGTACCAGGCAAAGGTGAAAAGGGAACCCAAGGTGTTCATGAGTGCACCTGACAAACAAAGATGTGATTGAGCTGAATTTGATACACTAGTTGTAGTCTACCTCATCCATCTCTGATGACTGGGCATGAAGTTTGTATTTATTTCATTTGTGTTATTGACTGGAGTAGGCCAACTACTGTCTGGAAGTGGTTACAGCAATGCTTTGTGGAACCTTAAGTTTGCCATAGTTATGTTGAAGACAGCCATGAGCCTAAACTACCATTTCTTCAATCATCCTATTTGGAAAACATTTGCCTGTTTGAATTTTCACATGGAGAGTTGTCAGTATTGTTGATAAAGGATATTTGTGATATGTTTCTGTGGTAAAGATTTAAAACCAAAGTTGAATCAATTTATTGCCTAATGGTCCATCTGGCCAACGGGCCTTCTGACTGTCTGGCTAATGGACCTTCTCATCATCTGACTAATAGGCCTTCTGATTGTCTGAATAATAAGCCATCTGACTAACAGGCCCTCTGAAAGTAGAGCACAGTACAGGCCCCAAATGAGAGTATGTTACCCCTGTATTAATGTAATTTCCCATATATGTTAGCATCAAGCTAGTATGTTTTTTTTTTTTTTTTTTTTTTTTAGTGGTTTTTGGTCCAAGATGTATAATGCATAAAATGTATGAATTTGAATCTCTTGAGAGAGAGTAATGTGCATTTCTTTGTGTGTTCAGTTTTACAGAAACTCCTGAATCAGCATTAATGAGTCAGTTAACTATCTGCTAAGCTAAGACAGCCGAGCCGGGATAGAATTATTAATGCAATAGTTGGTTGAGTTTTGTGTTTCTTGAAGAAAAATGACTGAAGCTTTTATTTAAAGAGGCAAGTAATATGCAACAGTGTCCCTCCTGATTTCATCCTCACAAGTGGGAAGCTGTACTGTCAAAGGGAGAGTTTAGTTTTTTAATGTCGGGCAGTCTCTGTGAGTGCTTGCCCACAGGGGAACCGATCTGTAGGGAAATAACAGAATGAAAGCTCAAACATCAACCTCTGCAGATGGGTTCAGCTCTACCATGTGTCTGCAGACATAATGTTCAGAAACTCAAACAGAGCCACTGATGTTGGTGTAAGCTGAAAGCCAGGAACTGAAAACGCATCTTAATTAAAGCAAATCATTAAATTACAGCGCAGTGCTGCTCACAAACAACACCTTACATCACGTACTCAGTTCATTCATTCAATAATACAATATTTACAGTCTCAGCCCATCATCAATAGAAAGAGTGGCCCTGACACTGTGGAGAGCCAATGAAGACAATAAAAATAAAGCAATAAAAACAATAAATAAACAAACAAACAAACAAACCTCTCTAAAACAAAAGCCAATGTGGTATAAAAATAACCTTTTTAAGTTAAAAACGACAGCGGACAATCATCACATTAAGTATTATGTTATTGCAGACTGTTTGTTGGGTAGAGTGATGGAAGTAGGAAGGACAGAAAGCTTGAATCGATTAGTTTTGTATCTGCAAGCTCTGAACCGTCTTCAAGAGGGCAGTGATTCATATTCAGAATAAAGAACATGAGAGCAGGTTAGCCATTCAGCATATGTTACCACGGTGATTCATCCCGGTAAGAAGTGAACCAGCTTTGAGGACAGAAAATCCAGGGTTAACCCTGAAGTTACCTCACTAAGAGAAAATCCAGCTTCATAGTACAGACCTCTGGAGTCAACAGGTTTGAGGTTTTACAGCCCATCATAAACCAGGAGAGGATCATCATTGGGGTGGGAATCCAGGGATCTCTTTGGTCTGGGACTTTGACGGAAACCTTAATGTCCTGGAGTCGACAGAGGAAAAGGACACCTTTCTCCTTCCTCATACATCCAGAAATGACACAAGAGAGAAGCCTTCAGAGTGGATTTGGAAGCGTTCAGCTCCTGCAGGACTTGAGGACACTGAACTGAGAACAGAGCGAATATTTAAATCCTCCATCTGATCCCCAACACAGTAGATCGAAAGCAATTATCTGTGAGGAAGGGTGGCCCTTATCTCTGACCCTGGGCAAAAAGCAAACCGGTTCATGTCGACTCTGTGACTCCACCGAAATCCAATCTGCCCTTTAAACTCTGCATGGTTCCAGGAGAGGAAGAGGAAGAAGAAGAGGAAGAGGATGGGGGTGACGATCTGGCTTTAGAGAGCTTTTTTTCAGCCCTGCAGAGGGAAGGTGAGACCCGGCAGTGTGCTCACCTGTCTGTCAAAGGAGGACTGTAAATGTCACGTGTGTGCAGACCATTCGTGCAGGTGAAAGCAGTGTGAAGCTTATATGTACAGCAAGGAGAGAGCAGCAGAAACACTTCTTTCATAAAGCTTTTAAGCCTTTTATTGGTTCTCTGCAGCACTGTGCTGTCCACGCCACGTCAGTGAAGCTTTAAGAAAAGTCACTCTGAATGAGGCGTCTCCTTTTTTCCTTCATATCAAAAACAGATCCTCAATATTTGAAGGAGCAAAATGAAAGAAACAGAGAGAGAGTCAGTAAACGAGGATAAAAATACCGTGTTTGAAAATGTTTGATGAATGATCTGAGGCTCATGATGAAAGTCAAACGTCTCCTTTTGAGCTCACCCTGAAGCTGCAGCCTCATCAAGAGAATCTTTTAATCTGGATTAAATCTGGATTGACAGAAAGTGAAGACGTAGATTCTCAATTTAAAAGGCAATCTTTAAAGAGCTGATGTCTGTCTCTGTTTGGTGTCTGCGGCTCAGTTAGTCATTCCTGCCTTGCTGCAGATCAATGCCAGGGTTAATAGCTCCAACAGGCTGCACGGAGCAACCACTTCATATGAAATGTATTTTGTTTCACAGTTGATATCTGGCTCATGTTTGTTTCTATCCCCAAAGAAACAGCTTTGTCTCTCTCTGTCTGTCTCTCTATCTCTCTTTTTTATTGTTATCTCAGAAATAGTCCTTTTTTCTTCAGGGAACCAAACGTGGAAGAGGTGAAGGCAGAAACATTGAGAGCTAATCCCTTTCCTTTTTCTCCTCTGTGGTAATTATGAGCACGTAATAAACGGAGCCCGAGCGAGCGCTTCACATGCCACTTTCTCTCCAAATGAGCATGGTGCAGGCTTTGCTAATTACCCGATAAAAGAATCTCTCTGGAGGGGGAGATTTCCACGGCTCTGCCTCCTGCATTAAGACCATAAAAGTATGCAAATAATATGCTGAGTAATGCAGGTGCAACTGAAAACAGCCCGTTATGGAAATGGAGAGGTGTAATATTTACTGAAGGTGCTGGAGAGCTGTGAAAACTGTTCAGCACTTCACATCATTAGCATCCCAGATACCAAAAGAGTCAGCTGCTCCTGAAACTGGTGATAAAAAACAGATGATTTCATGGTTTGCTGAACATTTGTAGTCTACATGTAAAAGAAAGCAGAGAAGTCTCAGGTCAGGACTGCAGGCAGGTCAGTTCAGCACATGGACTCTTCTCCTACAGAGCCAGGCTGCTGCTGTAATCCTAAAAATAATTCCTGCTGAAATCTGTTCAGCAGGTTTTGTAAGATGTATCAGGTGTCTATTAAATGAAGTACATATCTGTATTATTAGTTCCCATCTCCACTCCTCACCTGATTCACCTGACTGACCTAAGACAAACCAGGAAACATTTTGTCCCTCTTCAATCTGGACAGAGACGCAGACTGAAGGACAAACCTCCACATTCAGGCCGTCAGCTGAAGGAGAAAAAAGTGGAGACCAGGACTCTGCTACTTCAAGCTGCTGACACATCTCACACTCTGAAGGTGAGTCTGACTGAAAACTCAACTAGTTGTCAACTTTATTGTTCTCATGCAGTGGGATGAAACTCTGACTTAACACAGAGGCTGTGTTACCAACTCCTCAGTAAAGAAAGTCACTATTGGCTGTGCCAGAAGTCCCTAAATGACGCCATCACCTTATTGTTATTGTCATGGGTGCTGCAGGAGAAAGGAATAACACTGTGGGAGAAAGTGTGTAAAACACCACAAATATGTTTAGAGTCTCCAAACCGCCTCCTCCATACTACTTTTGAATGTAGTATGTAGTGTGGCTATTCTGTTGGGTCCATTTTGTAGTTTGCTATTCTGTTTTTTGAAAACTGGAAATACAGCTGCTGGATTTTTTTTTTTTTTACCTGTTTGAATTTTTAAAAATGTACGAAACAAAATTAGGGTACATCTTTACATTTCAGTTATTCAGTTAATATACGAAGATATTTCCTGATTTATAAGTATATCAGCTATAAAGATACAGAAACAATACAAAATAAAGGTAAATTTATATATATATATATATATATATATATATATATATATATATATATATATATATATATATATATATATATATATATATATACATACAGTGGTTTAATAAACATTTTAAATTCATTTAGAAAAACAAATTTTAGGGGGAGATTTACAGCAGGATCATCAAATCTGGTTTTTAATTTTACTCTTAAACTTATATTGTTAATTGAAAATAAATTTGGAACAGCCCAACCTTGACTTGAAATTAATTTGACTTACTGCAATATTAACTAAACTCTTACTCCAGAAATATAGTGATCAAACAGCCCATAAAAATTGGCCATAAACTCCATATTCCTGGAGCACCCCCCACAAGATACCTTGGGGGACACGGTCAATGCCTTTCCCAAATCCATACAGCACATGTGGACTGGTTGGACAAACCCCCATGCCCCCTGTAGTATCCTTGTCGGGGTATAAAGCTGGTGCATTGTTCCACGACCGGAACCAAACCCACATTGTTCCTCTTGAATCTGAGTTTCAGCCAACTGCAGGACTCCCCTTTCCAGCTGTCTACCAATCCAGAGGCACTATCCCCAATGTCCATGTAATGTTGCAGAGAAGTGTCAGCTGAGACAGTCCTACAACATCCAGAGCCCTGGGGAACTCAGGATGGATCTCATCCACCCTCGGGCACTTGTCACTGCAGAGTTGTTTGACTGCCTCAGTGACTTCAGCCCCAGTGATGGACAGACCCTGCCCCAAGTCCTTTAGCCTTGCTTCCTCCATGGAATGCATGTTGGTGGAATTGGGGATATCCTCTGAGTGTACCATGTGCCTGACTACACTATCAGCTCAGGTCAGCAGCTCTCCGTCCAAACTGTATACAATGTGGACAAAGGGCCACTTTCCCCTTCTGAGTCGCTGGACAGTTTGCCAGAATTTCTTAGAGGCCAACTGGCAGTCTATTTCCATGGCCTCTCCGAACTTCTCCCACGCCCAAGGTTTTGCCTCAATGATGCCAGAGCCACACAGTTCTTGACCTGCCAGCTGCTTCCAGAGTCCCACAGAACAACCATGCCCTGTAGGACTCTTTCTTCAGCTTCACCGTGACAAGCACCATCCACCTTGCATCCACAACTCTGGACAGCCGCCTCGGCAATGGTGCTGCTGAACATGGTGCATTCAGATTCCATGTCCCCAGCCACTCCAGGACTGCAGTCACACCTCTGCCAGAGGTGAGTTGAAGACTGTTTGTTTAGGTCTGCCAGGTCTGTACGGCATCTTCCCCAGCTATCTGATCCAGCTCACCACCAGGTGGTGATCAGTTGACAGCTCTGCTCCTCTCTTTACCCGAGTGTCCAGAACATATGGCCACAGATCAGCCAATATGACCACAAAGTCAATCATTGATCTGTGACCTAGAGTGTCCTGGTGCCAGGTGCACTTATTAACATCCTTATGCTTAAATATGGTTAGTTATTGAGAAACTAAACACAGCTCGGGTTTAGATCAGGCCATTCCTTTCAATCACACCACTCCGGGTCACACTGTCATTGAGCATTGAAGTCCTCCCAGGATGACAATGAAGTCCCTAGTTAGGGCAGTCTCCAGGACCCTGTTCCACGAACTCCAAAAAGGGTGGGTACTCTGAACTGCTGTTTGGTGAATAAACACAAACAAGTCAGGACTAATTTTCCGACCTGAAGGCACAGAGAAACAACCCTTTCATCTGCTGGGGAGAACTGCAACACACTGGCAGAGAGCTGGGGAGCTATTAGTAAGCCCACTGCTGTCCCTCACTTAGAGAAACTCCAGCAAAGAAGATGGTCCAACCCCTCTCAAAAAGGCTGGTTCCAGAATCCAAGCTGTGTGTTGAGGTGAGCTATATCTAGCCAGTATCTCTCAATCTCCCGCACTAGCTCAGGCTCCTTCCCCACCACACAGGTGACATTCCATGCCCCAAAATCCAGTTTCTGTAACCAGGGATGTGGCCTCCAAAGGCCTCTGCCTTTAACCGCCAACCAATCCACACTGCACTGGACCCCTGAGGCTTCTCTTGCAGGTGGTGGGTCAACAAGAGAATGAACCATATCATCCTTTTTGGGCTGGGCCTGACCAGGCTGGCATGGGTGGAGACCCCCCAACAACATAGCTTCTAGAGTCAGTGAGGCACTCAAACCCCTCCACCACTATAAGGTGGCAGCCACGGAGGGGTTATACTTTGTCCTTTTGGGAAACAAATTGTATGGATGTAGGGTTGTTTTGTATTTTATGTGTATCAAGCCATGTCTACGACAATTCTCAATTTTTGACAGTTGTGGCAGACAAAGTTTTCTGATTTTGATTCTGATACTTTTCATTTTTAGGGATTATTGCATTTTTATCAATTTTACAGTTGGTCTGGACATGAGTCTCTTCATTTTATTAAAGTTTAGGATATAAGGGTTATATTGATGTCTTGCAAAACTTTTTGCAAAAAAAAAAAAAAAAAAAAATGACTACAGTATGTGGAAATATTCTCTGGACTTGGTATGGTAGGTCACCAAGGGTTAAAGACAGACACGGAGCCAGTGTCACATTGCAGAGGGGGCGGGGACTTGTAGTGGGCCCTTATAACGTATTGGCTATTTTACTTGTTAATGATTCACATTATGGATCAAAAGTGGATTTGAGCTGTATTTACTGCTGCCAAAAAGGGACTGAATGAACGGCTTTAGCCTCATAAATTTAAAAGAAGTCTCACACTTTGAACCATCAAAATATGAAAGAAAATCATAGCTCAATACAGAGACTCTATCTGATTCACAAACGGACAGATATTCTGTAAAACAAAGTAAACCCAACATTAGACGCTGCTCAATGACAGCATCTAAAGACACAGCTGATCAACTAGTAGGGTTAATAATGGGAAACGGAGACAGAAGGGCAAAATGGAGAGAGAGAGTGGATTACGACGAGTTGAGCAGCACAATGTGCGCTATTTCAGCACCATGGACATTGCCACTGATTTATCATTAAAGAGCAGCCTGCTGATAATCTAGCACCACAACTGCCGATAGGTAGACAAAGACAGCGCACACACATCAATCAGATGTCACTTTCTGTCAAATGCGCCTACACGCACAGGGAGAGAGAGAGAGAGAGAGAGAGAGAGAGAGAGAGAGAGAGAGAGAGAGAGAGAGAGAGAGAGAGAGAGAGAAAGATTGCCAGACAGTGCAAGAGAGGTTGACATGGTAAGTATGACGTCACATTAGGCGACCTCCTCATGGTATTTCAGAAACACTCTGATCTGGATTGCTTGTTCCACTTATATTTATGTTTATTCTTACACTCATATCCTTACAAATACAGCAGTAAGAGACTGACTTTCCGACTTTATGTTGTTTTTGTTTTTTTTTGCCACCGGTCTAGCAGTGGGCCCCTTCGTGACCGTGGGCCCCCGGGGCACGGTCACGGGGGGGCACAGGTTAAAGAGCTTTCTATCAGAGGAAGAGGAGCCCTGACTGACTGGACTTTGTGTCTGCTGTTTTCAGTTTCACTCACAGAATAAATGGTTTCATGGTCAGAGGAGGATCTCTGCTGTTTGGTCTGTTAGGAGGTCTTTAGAGACCCTTTTCTTCAATCATGTAGCCACAGCTTCTGTAAAGTCTGTCTGAAAACCTGGTGGAGAGAGAGACCAAGACGAGAGTCTCCAGTTTGTAAGAGGAGATCTTCAACGACAGATCCACCTCGCAACCTGGTCTTAAAGAACCTGTGTGAGTCCTTCTTACTGGAAAGAGACCAGACTCCTTCAGAGGATCTCTGCAGTCTGCACTCTGAGAAACTCAAACTCTTTTGTCTGGACCATCAGCAGCCAGTGTGTCTCATCTGCAGAGATTCAGAGAAACACAGCCAGCACAGATTCAGACCCATCGATGAAGCTGCTCCACAACATAAGAAGAAGCTTCAGGAAACTCTGGAGTCCTTAAAGGAGAAGTTAAAGGTTTGTGAAGGAGTTCAAGTGAAGGTTGGTCAAACTGCAGAACACATTCAGGTCCAGACCCGACACACAGAGAGGCAGATTAAGGAGCAGTTTAAGAAGCTTCACCAGTTTCTAGAAGAGGAAGAGGAGGCCAGGCTGTCTGCACTCAGGGAGGAAGAGGAGCAGAAGAGTCAGAGGATGAAGGAGCAGATGGAGGCTCTGAAAAGAGTCCAGCAGCGCCCCCTGCTGGAGGATCCACAGCTGCCTTCAGGAGCTCTGATAGATGTGGCCAAACACCTGGGGAACCTGAGCTTCAACATCTGGAACAAGATGAAGGACATGGTCTCCTGCAGTCTTGTCATTCTGGACCCAAACACTACTGGATCAGAACTCATCCTGTCTGAAGATCTGACCTGTGGGAGACCAGGAGAGAAACAGAAGCTTCCTGATAATCCACAGAGAATTGATCATCTCTGCTCTACTCTGTCCTGGGCTCTGAGGGCTTTAACTCAGAGACTCACAGCTGGGATGTTGAGTTTGGAAACAGGACATTCTGGGTACTGGAGTGTTAACAGAGTCACTTCAAGGACAGAAGACTTTAAATCTGGATTCTGGGGAATATTATTCCATGATGGTGTGTATTCAACAGGCTCACCATAGGCTCCATCAACTTGTCTCTCCAATGTGAATCTTTTCCAGAGGATCAGAGTGAATCTGGACAGGGACAGAGGAGAGCTGTTGTTCTCTGATTCTGATACTAACACACACATACACGGCTTCACGCACACTTTCAATGAAATATGTTTCCTTACTTTTGTTCTGATGATAACCTGAATATTTCTGAAGGTGTCTGTGTTTGTGCTATGTCTGTTTTTATTAATGCAGTGATCTCCACTACAGAGTCACGTCTGTTTATATTAATGCAGTGATCTCCACTACAGAGTCACGTCTGTTTATATTAATGCAGTGATCTCCACTACAGAGTCATGTCTGTTTTTATTAATGCAGTGATCTCCACTACAGAGTCATGTCTGTTTTTATTAATGCAGTGATCTCCACTACAGAGTCATGTCTGTTTTTATTAATGCAGTGATCTCCACTACAGAGTCACGTCTGTTTTTATTAATGCAGTGATCTCCACTACAGAGTCATGTCTGTTTTTATTTATGCAGTGATCTCCACTACAGAGTCATGTCTGTTTTTATTTATGCAGTGATCTCCACTACAGAGTCATGTCTGTTTTTATTTATGCAGTGATCTCCACTACAGAGTCATGTCTGTTTTTATTAATGCAGTGATCTCCACTACAGTCATGTCTATGTTAATTAATGCAGTGATCTCCACTACAGAGTCATGTCTGTTTTTATTAATGCAGTGATCTCCACTACAGAGTCATGTCTGTTTTTATTTATGCAGTGATCTCCACTACAGAGTCATGTCTGTTTTTACTATGCAGTGATCTCCACTACAGAGTCATGTCTGTTTTTATTAATGCAGTGATCTCCTCTACAGAGTCATGTCTGTTTTTATTTATGCAGTGATCTCCACTACAGAGTCATGTCTGTTTTTATTTATGCAGTGATCTCCACTACAGAGTCATGTCTGTTTTTATTTATGCAGTGATCTCCACTACAGAGTCATGTCTGTTTTCACTATGCAGTGATCTCCACTACAGAGTCATGTCTGTTTTTATTAATGCAGTGATCTCCTCTACAGAGTCATGTCTGTTTTTATTTATGCAGTGATCTCCACTACAGAGTCATGTCTGTTTTTATTTATGCAGTGATCTCCACTACAGAGTCATGTCTGTTTTTATTAATGCAGTGATCTCCTCTACAGAGTCATGTCTGTTTTTATTTATGCAGTGATCTCCACTACAGAGTCATGTCTGTTTTTATTTATGCAGTGATCTCCACTACAGAGTCATGTCTGTTTTTATTTATGCAGTGATCTCCACTACAGAGTCATGTCTGTTTTTATTAATGCAGTGATCTCCACTACAGTCATGTCTGTGTTAATTAATGCAGTGATCTCCACTACAGAGTCATGTCTGTGTTAATTAATGCAGTGATCTCCACTACAGAGTCATTTCTGTTTTTATTAATGCAGTGATCTCCACTACAGAGTCATGTCTGTTTTTATTATGCAGTGATCTCCACTACAGAGTCATGTCTGTTTTTATTTATGCAGTGATCTCCACCACAGAGTCATGTCTGTTTTTATTTATGCAGTGATCTCCACTACAGAGTCATGTCTGTTTTTACTATGCAGTGATCTCCACTACAGAGTCATGTCTGTTTTTATTAATGCAGTGATCTCCTCTACAGAGTCATGTCTGTTTTTACTAATGCAGTGATCTCCACTACAGAGTCATGTCTGTTTTTATTAATGCAGTGATCTCCTCTACAGAGTCATGTCTGTTTTTCTAATGCAGTGATCTCCACTACAGAGTCATGTCTGTTTTTATTAATGCAGTGATCTCCACTACAGAGTCATGTCTGTTTTTATTTATGCAGTGATCTCCACTACAGAGTCATGTCTGTTTTTACTATGCAGTGATCTCCACTACAGAGTCATGTCTGTTTTTATTAATGCAGTGATCTCCTCTACGGAGTCATGTCTGTTTTTACTAATGCAGTGATCTCCACTACAGAGTCATGTCTGTTTTTATTAATGCAGTGATCTCCTCTACAGAGTCATGTCTGTTTTTTATTAATGCAGTGATCTCCACTACAGAGTCATGTCTGTTTTTATTAATGCAGTGATCTCCACTACAGAGTCATGTCTGTTTTTATTTATGCAGTGATCTCCACTACAGAGTCATGTCTGTTTTTATTTATGCAGTGATCTCCACTACAGAGTCATGTCTGTTTTTATTTATGCAGTGATCTCCACTACAGAGTCATGTCTGTTTTTTATTAATGCAGTGATCTCCACTACAGAGTCATGTCTGTTTTTATTAATGCAGTGATCTCCACTACAGATTCATCCATCCATCCATCCATTTTCTATACCGCTTCTCCTGTTCAGGGTCACGGGTGGCTGGAGCCCATCCCAGCTGGCTTAGGGCGAGAGGCAGGGTACACCCTGGACTGGACGCCAGTCAATCACAGGGCTGACACAGAGACACAGACAACCATTCACACGCACACTCACACCTACGGGCAATTTAGAAACTCCAATTGACCTAGTGAGCATGTTTTTGGACTGTGGGAGGAAGCTGGAGTACCCGGAGAGAACCCACGCATGCACGGGGAGAACATGCAAACTCCACACAGAAAGGCACACCGTGCCCGAACCAGGATTCGAACCGGCGACCTTCTTGCTGTGAAACAAGAGCTCTAACAGCTGCGCTACCGTGCAGCCACTACAGATTCATGTCTGTTTTTATTAATCCAGTGATCTCCTCTACAGAGTCATGTCTGTTTTTTATTAATGCAGTGATCTCCACTACAGTCATGTCTGTTTTTATTAATGCAGTGATCTCCACTACAGATTCATGTCTGTTTTTATTAATGCAGTGATCTCCACCACAGAGTCATGTCTGTTTTTATTAATGCAGTGATCTCCACTACAGAGTCATGTGATCTAACTGCCCTGGGGTCAAATGTCATCTCTTTCATTTTGTTTGTGGTTAGAATGAGATCATCTTTCTCCTGAAGCCTGATATGAGATAACCTCACTGATGTAGACAGAAGGGCATCAGCATACAAAAGACTCAAAATGAGTGTGTCATCAGTAAATTTTATGACGAAGTTACCTTGAAAGGTGCTTCTGCTGTGGTTTGTACAGAGTGTGAATAAGAGAGAAGAGCTCACAGCTCCTTGCGGTAGTCATATTACTCATCAGATTAAAGAGGAGAAACTTCAGCTGAACTTTCTGTTTGTTTGAGTGAGACTTGGGTTATTATCTGAGCCAGTGACGTAAATACCAACACTGACACCTCTGGACAAATGTCCTGAGTGTTCCCTTTATTATGACACCTGAATGATTCAAACATACCCTGACTGTGTAGATCAGGGGTGTCAAACTCAAATACGAAGTGGGCCAAAATTTTAAATTGAACAAAGCCGCGGGCCAAGGTGGAACAAATGAACCTTTTAATATGGAAGCAAACAAGTTTTGATTTAACAATGAATATTGAACAAGCAAGGCTTATATAACTTAAAAGTGCAGGCGTGCAAAATCAAGTTGCTATTAATACTAATACTAATACTAATACTAATACTAATACTACTACTACTACTACTACTAATAATAATAATAATAATAAAAACACATCAATGGCATATTAAATAAAATTTAATAAAAATCGAATGCCTCCTTTCTGTTTGCAGCCTTCTGAGGTAAATGTCAAAATTAGCTTCTTACACAGGCTAATTAAGCGGTGAATGCGGTGTTATAGCACTGCCGCTGTATAATACCGGCGGGCCAGCTCTAATATTAATTTGAAATTGCCTCGCGGGCCAAATATAATTACACTGCGGGCCAAATTTGGCCCGCGGGCCAGAGTTTGACACCTATGGTGTAGATATACTCTTTTTATATCATTTTTCTAGCAGAGACCCAAACATTATTTCATCTGTTAACATGAAAGAGGCGGGGTTTATGACTTGTAACAGCCATCCAGCCAGCAGAGAGAATCTTTAGTGTTTTGGCTTCTTCTTTTTCAGGTTTTGTCACATCTACTTCTTCATAAACAGTCTAATAAAAGAGATGAATAGCTTATTCCCATCTTCCTAACAGCTCTCCTGATCACTGAGGTTATTCTTATCTGGATTAAAGTCAGTTTAATGTTGCTTTGTCTTTGAAGTATGGAGAAGCTTCAGCTTTGCTCTCTGTCCCAGCCTCAGCAGTGAGAATATTTGTATGAGCTGAAAATAAAGGTAAGTGTTATTTGACAGGGTTAAACACACAGATCCCCCCCACCCCCACCCACTTCAGCCGCAGGCTGCTGGAGTAAAGACAATAATCCCACGCTGCATAATGCTCATCTAATAACTCTGTATTTCATTTGCATGTTGGCTGCAGAATGAAGGTCCTCACAGGTCGAGCCCTGGCTCATAAAGCCACTCCGTCTTCCTTTATTGGATGTCTGAAGAGAGGAGCGGGTGATGAAACTCCTCAGGCAGTTTATGATCACAAAGTCAACTGGATGGAAAGTAAGTTTTAGATCTTCACACAGACTCGGTGACTGACTTCATGAGAGCAGTCACTCTGATATGGGGCAGTAAAAGGTTTAATTGTCGGCCCTTTAAAACCAGAGACTTACATCCTCTCACTTTACAACACCTGCTCACTCAGAGGCTCTGTGCCTCAGCCAAGACGGGAGGCTGAGTGAAACAAAAGAATCATCTGTTCTCTGCTCTCCACACTTTAGTTTCCAAACAGGCTCTATTTACCTGAATGCATCACTCTGCATGAAGACAAGCTGCACACCTCTGTCACAGGTAACTTATTTCACCACTTGACTGTCCTGTTTGGACATGCACAGAGCTTTAAACCCATCTGTGGATCATCTTGCACATGTGAATACATCATGCTGCAGCTCTCAGCTCCTCTAATGACTTTAATGAGTTTAATTCCATACAGTTCGCTTCCTTCAAGCAGGAGAGTGACCTAAATTCAGTCTATGTTTTTATTTCTTTGTGCAGACAATAAGTGCCAGCTGCACATCCACATTCAGAGAGACTGAGAGCGATGAATGCTGCATTCAAACATCTCCAGTGTTCCAGTTACAATCCAGAAGATATTTAACCAAACCTCCATGTATCATTCTCTCAAAAGTTCATTACTTCACAGTCTGTCATGTTTCTAAGTTTGTGATTGAATTAATGCTTTCTGCTGAGGATGCATATCAAGTAGGGTTGCAAAAGGGTGGAGGGTTTCCTAAAACTTTCCATGGGCATTTATGAAATTTTCAGGGTTTTGTTGCTGTCAACTTAAATGATTTTTTTGAAAAATTCTTTGGAAATTTTGCCTCAGAAATTTAGTAAATTTTTATTGTGTCTTGTTATTCATTCATTTTTTATCCCTCTTATCCTGTTCAGGGTCGCGGGTGGCTGGAGCCTATCCCAGCTGTCTTACCCTACACCCTGGTCTGGTCTCCAGTCAATCACAGAGCTGACACATGGAGACAGATAACCTTTCACGCACACTCACACCTACGGGCAATTTAGAATCACCAATTGATGAACTGATGAGCATGTTTTTGGACTGTGGGAGGAAGCTGGAGTACCTGGAGAGAACCCACACATACACGGGGAGAACATGCCAACTCCACACAGAAAGACACACCGTGCCCAAACCGGGATTGAAACCAGTGACCTTCTTGCTGTGAAGCAACATCACTGACAGCTGTGCTACCATGCAGCCTGTTAACTTAAATGAGGTTTTCAAAATGATCTTAGTTGAAACCACATGACTGGATACAAATTTAGCTGTGTCCCATGAATCACATGTGCAAACAATTCCAACGCATTTGATCCTCATCAAGGTCTGTGCACAGTGAGTCTGATCATTTCAAATGTGTTTTTTAGGATCTGTAATCTGAAAAAAAAAAAAAAAAACATAATTAAAAACATGAAAAAAGCTTCACATTAACACACCTCACACTGAATCCGATGCACTCATCTTTCTATTAATTGTGAAAATTTGCAGCACAGTAAAATTTGACTCATTGAGCAGAGATCAAAAAACTGATCCTGAGCAGTTGCTGTCTGTATGTTTGAGGCAGGCATGCATGCACACACACACACACACGCACGCACACACACACACACACACACACACACACACACACACACACACACACACACACACACACACACACACATCTTCATTCATCATCTAAACAGCCTGAAATCTGTGGGACGAAAGTTTTGGCGTCAGTGTGCAAACATGATTGACATTACATGGGATCAAATTAGTGTGTGAATGTGGTGTGATTGGGTGAATGAGGCTGGCAGTGTAAAGCGCTTTGAGTAGTTGGTAAGACTAGAAAAGATCTATATAAGTAAATGGTAAATGGACCAGTACTTATATAGCGCTTTTCTAGTCTGTCTGACCACTCAAAGCGCTTTACACTGCTAGCCTCATTCACCCAATCACACCACATTCACACACTGATGGCAGAACGATCTACCTATTGAAGGCCATCAATTTTATCTAACCCATACCCATTCACACATCACTGAACAACAGTGGGAGCAATTTGGGGTTCAGTGTCTTCCTCAAGGACACTTCGACATGAGACTGCGGGAGCTGGGAATCGAACCCTCCACCTTCTGATTGAGAGGCGACAACTCTACCACTGAGTCACAGTCAGTGGTAGAGTACTGGTCCAAGTACTGGTCCATTTAAGTACTGGTCCATTTACTATAGTTCGCACCACTGCAGGCAGCCAGCCTAGTATCTTAAGACGTTCCCGTTCAGAGGCCAGGCCCACAGACGCTGGACCAACATGGAGGAAAAGAATCTCCCCTTCCAGGTGGGAGAGTGCAAGAGAATGAGCGCAAGAGAATGAGCGCAAGAGAATGCATCTACTCCCAGCGGTGAAGCTTCCAACAAGTTGAGACTGAAGCATCCCACCTCACCTGGAGAGAGAGGTGTCTGTGATGATGTGTTCCCATAGAAACAACACTTGCACATCCTGCGAAATAGATCACCGGCCAAACTGGTTTGTTAGTGTTTTTTATACCCATTGAAGTGAATTGGCTGGTTGTCATGTGTTAATTTAGAGCTCTGGTACTGATGTAAAAATATCTGAGCCTGACAGAGAGCCATCCTCAACTAGAATAAGTGACACTGAGGCTGAGGGAGATGGCAGCCAATGAAGACGATGAGGTCCAGGTGACAGATGAGTACAAAACATGGTCATTACTTGATATTTGAAATGGGACTTTTTTGGGGTGCTGACATAAAGATTATGTCTCAGCTATCGCAAATACCTGAATCTTCTTTTATTTTTCACTTTTCATGGTTTTTGTTGTTCTGTGAAGGAAACCATTAAAGTCCTACAGCTCTCAAACTGATCAGTGTCATTTATAAAAGATGTATCAGAGATATTTACATGTATATTTGCTTATCACAGATATTTATGCCTATATTCATGACAATAAGACTGGGTTAGGGAAAATT
This sequence comes from Labroides dimidiatus, assembly GCA_030710495.1. Classification (NCBI taxonomy): domain Eukaryota; kingdom Metazoa; phylum Chordata; class Actinopteri; order Labriformes; family Labridae; genus Labroides; species Labroides dimidiatus. The sequence continues at coordinate 37,704,024 of CM061143.1, forward strand.
CTTTTAAATGCATGCATGTCTGCTTATAACAAGCCAATATGTTTAATATTTATACATGTATATGAGCAGGTAAATGTACTTCATATAAATTCCCATGGGAAATTTCCAACTATGAAAATTCCCAGAATTTTAAGTACGAAGGCCCTAAAGTGCAAAACACACACACTTTTTGATCCTGAGGCCACCCTGGACCTCCATACCTGGTTTGTTCCTGATTCCTGGCACCTGTAAGCTGGCTACAAAGCCTGTGCTTTGCTTTTTACACTCTCTCTTACACTGCAGTCAGGATCAGCAGCAAGGCAGCAGCCCTGTTTTTATTGTTTTGTTCTGATGCAAGTATTGACTGTAATAAATAATTGTCAAGTCTTCTCATTTTGACTCCTATGTTGCTTCCCCTGAGCCATGGTTGTAACAGAGGCTTACCTCAAGATCTTTACCTCCACTTTAAAAATCAGTGATCCAGTGTTAAACTGTTGAAAGCAGCAGCATAAAAGCCAGTTAGCTGACAAAACATACGGTAATATCATGGTGTGTTCGAGGTCAGGTCAGTAAAACTTCTAATAGGCAAAGGTAGACAAACACCACCTATAAATGAAAGACAAGTTCAGTAAGAGAGTTCTCCTTTTTCCACCAAACAGCACAAACCTGTCAGCAATGGAACTGAAAGGACTGCCCATCTCCTCTTCTTAACCTTTATAACAAGACAGCCATGAACACTGAAGCATCTGTTTGTCCTCTGACTGTCGCACACATTCACAGTTTCTGACACGAGTGAAAACACAGACACACAAAGTGTTGAACCTTAGCTTCCCCCTTTCACTCTGACTGGAAATACACCCTTCTCTGAAAAGAGTGTTGTGAGCCACCTCTTTAATGCAGAGAATCTGTGTTAAAATTGAAATGTATTTAAAAAACACCGTAACAGGCATGATGAAGAGCATAGTTTGAGCAGAGTACAGGAGAGAAACCTCCAAAAGCTGTTTTATGAGACACTCTGGACACTTTGATGCACCTCTGCAGCCAGCAGTGTCTTTATGATGAGCGCTTCGCTGGCTTTCCATTTTGTTCAAACATTCACTAAAGTGTCTTGACCTTGGAGCACAAGGTATTAGTGATGAAAGGAGATGGCGGCCGGAAGGACACAGCCATCCCTCCACTCACCGTTGAAGCTGACGCTGCGGATGTACTTCAGTAGTTTCTTCCCTCCGGCCAGCTCCATCTCTGGACAGATGCCTGAATTTTCTGGACACAGGTCTTTCTGCATGTTGTGGAGGGCATGGGCCATGGCATACACCGCGTCAATCACAAACTGGACCTTTCCCTCCTGCTCGTACTTTGAGTCAATGCCGATGCGCTCCTGACCTGGAGGAGACGGACACACAGAGATGAGCCACGCAGATTCACAAACATGTTAATAATCTCACCTTGTCTTGTTTTGTCATGTTACTGTTCTTCTTGATGCTCCATGAACCCTTATTTTGATGTTAACTGTGCTTTATTTTGTGATAGCTAATTAAAAAAGGGAAAAAAGAGCCACTATCTCCACAAAAGCAAATTTTTCACTTTTGAAAAACTGTGCGCTTATTTGTCCCTGTTCGCACACTGTAATCAAACTGCTGCTGCTTCTTCTTGCTTCCTGCTACAATTTGCTGCCATGATGGAAAATAACACTGCTGTGATTTTTTGAATGCTGCATTTTACAGTATTTACGAGTCCAAATCAAGCGGCACTTTTAATGAAAGAAGTACCAAAGTACTTTGAGTTTGAGTGAAGCATACAGGCGCAGCAGGCAGCCACATCAGAAAACCTGAAAGAGCTGTATTTAGGAGTGGAGTGTGTGAATCAATTTTATGCTTCAAGTAGATAAAAGACATTAAACAGTTATTTCTCTACATTACAGAAAAAATGCAGCAAAATAGAAATAAATAAGAACTTCTGATTCTTCCTCTGGTTAAAGAGTTTTTTGTTATTCCAGGTCTAGTTCTTGTGTTTCTTTCTTGTTCTCATATCAGAGCTCATCAAAGAAACAACAGCCAAACGTCTCAGTTAGTAGTTTGGCTGACTCACAACATTAGTGTTAATTAGCCTCAGCTGATCATATCAGTCAGCCAGAGGTCTGTTGTACTTTGTCATGCTCGCAGACTCCACTCATAATCAGAATCAGAATCAGAAATACTTTATTAATCCCAGAGGGAAATTCAGTGTGACTGTTGCTCTTACATAGTACAGAAGTTGGAAGTAAGGAGGAGTAGGAAAATAAAATAAGTGATAAGATAAACAATAAGTTAAGCAATAAAATAAAATAAAATAAAAATAAGTGGTAAGTACCAGGAGTAACCAATAAGTAATAAGTACTAAACAAGACAAACAAGATAGAAGAAACTATTTACAATGTGGGTAAGGCAGTGTAGAAAAGTGTATAACAGGTATTGCACTTGTGATCTGTGTTAAACCCATACTGCATACTCTCACAAACCAGACTCTGTTTACACACAGCCTGCTCTGACTGATGGTGGAGTCCACAGGCAAACTTCAGGGTCTATCTTCATGTTGATCTTTTATTATGAAAAGGGTCAAAGGTCATTGTGAAAGTGGACTTTTTAAACTGAAAGTAACCATGAGTGTAAAACACAGCAGCAGCTCAGACTCACTCGGGGTTCAACAGGTTTATGTTGCCTGCTGTCAGTCTGCCAAGAAAGGAAAAAGGGTTTTTATCAACTGCCAGATGGACATGTGGTCCACACTGATAAGACTGGGGGGAGGTGGTCTGTACTAATTTAATGCTTCAATTAATAAACTTTAATTGATTATGAGTTAATTAAGTTTACAGCTGAACCAGGGGATCAGGTCTGCCTTAATGATACTGTCATATACTGAGAGCTCAGGACAGTCCTGCTGCTGCTGCTGCTGCTGCTGCTGCTGCTGCTGCTGCTGCTGCTGCTGCTGCTGCTGCTGCTGCTGCTGCTGCTGCTGCTGCTGCTGCTGCTGCTGCTGGGCCTCAAAATCTGTACTACCAAGAGTTGACCACCGCAGGAGACAACCCAAGAGACTCAGGCTCCATTTACACAGCAACAGTTTTAGGATGAAACTCAAAGGCATTGTTGCATTTTGGCCTCTTGTTTACGCACTATCCAGACAAAGCTCCAGAGTCTCGTACATTTTGTGTCCATATTGTTTCTTCTTTCTTCCTCTTTTTATTTATATATTTATTTATTTATTTTTTGTTTATTAGCAGCTTGCCAAACATTATGTAAAAAACCCTTCGGACTGCTGCTGATAGAAGTAACCCTCAGCCTTTCCTCCAGGCCTCAGTGGACACAGAAGTTAGGTCGATGGATTTCACTCACTGGCAAGCTGATACACTGTCTCTTGAATAACAAGGAGAGATGTTAAATAAAGGATGTAAAATAACAAAAATCACCAATATCAAAGAAACACAATTTAGATCGAATCAACACCTCAAAAATAATAAAATAATCAAATCGGGAGAAAAGCATCTAGTCCCAGTCCTGTTTACTGTGGACAACTAATTCCTTGACACAATTTTCACCACAGCCACCAATGCACACTTGATACATGTCAGTGTAGTTCCACAATTATTATTACCTCAGACCCGGTGGTCTGCCATTGAACCATTGTTGTTGTCCAGTTTGCACATAGAAATCAAAAGTTCCCACAACAAAAGTGGAATGCACACACACAAAATGGAGCGTGACGTCAGTGTTTCCAGCTTGCTGTTTATACCGCAACAGGGCCTGCAGCATTTCAGAAAAATTCCACGCCGAAAGGGAGTTTTAATAAAGTTGCATTTAAGGTGAGCTGAAAGTGTTTCTGTATAAGAGAGAGGCTTAAACACAACAATACTTTTGCGTTTGAGTTGTTTAGATGGGACCTTAGCTAACACACTCATACCCATCCAAACACTATTGACCAACTGTGGGAACAATTTTTGGGTTCAGTGTCTTGCTCAAGGACACTTTGGCATGTGACTGCAGGAGCTTGGATTGAACCATCGACCTTCTGATAGAGAGATGATGACTCTGGGTTTGAGCCAAAGCTGTGGGAGGCACATGAAAGCATATCATTGATGTAAAGGGAAGATGAGGGATAAAAAACAAAAACAGAACTGAGCCGTCACAGAGCCACAAGAAGCCATCAGGCAGGAGGGCTGAGGGAAGAGGAAGAGGAGTTCATCCAGCCTGTGTGCAAGGACCAAAAATATGCTGTGGTCATTTGTGAGTCATGTATGAATTGAGAGGATAGTTTGTAGTCTACTGATGTGATCAGTTGTTTTATTTTATATAGACACATTCACCAGATTACAACAGCTTCACTCCAGACAGAGTTCAGTTCAACAGCTGTGTTTTCTGTTATTCAACCAACCAACCAACCAACCAACCATCCAATCAATCAATCAATCAATCAATCAATCAATCAATCAATCAATCAATCAATCAATCAATCAATCAATCAATCAATATTTATTTATTTATTTATTTATTTATTTATTTCTGTAGCCCTTTACAATAACCAGAGGTACCCAAAGTGCTTTACAGTTATGAGCAGTATGTGTATTCATTCATTCATCTTCTATCCCACTTATTCTGTTCAGGGTTACAGGTGCCTGGAGCCTAATCCCAGCTGTTTTAGGGTGAGAGGTGGGGTTCACCCTGGACTGGTCTCCAACCAATCACAGGGCTGACACACAGAGACAGACAATCTTTCACACTCTCACCTTTGGGCACTTTAAATCACCAATTAACCTGATGAGCATATTTTCGGACTGTGTGTGTGTGTGTGGGGGGGGGGGATAGAAAGGCACACCGGACAGACTGGGATTTGAACTGTCAACCTTGTTGCTGCAAGGCAGCAGCGCTAACCGTGCACCATGCAACCGGCATTATGTGTGAATGTGTGACAAATTATAAACATGTCAGACATTAAATGTATAATTGTTTGCCCCCAAAACACTCCTAAAGTGATGATTTGAAGCATTTTTTCTTACAGTATGGAGCCATTTAATATAGAATCAGGTTTGGATAAATGGGTCATTTTGGACCCATGTGTGTAAACTTGATGTCACCATACAAAACCTCTTCTTGTTTATGAAGAAGTAAAGGCACATGAAATTAATGGTCTATACTGATCAAAAACAAGATGCTAAAAGAATACTTGCAATATTAAATTATGTGATCTATTGATTTAAAAAGATACAGCAAGGAAACACCCGTCCAACATGAATTCAGATGGAAAATGAATGTGGGTCATTTTGGACCCATGTTGTGCATTAGAAGGGGGGTGTATATGTTGTGTATTAAAGGGTTAAGCCTGTTTGTAGGGGCTGGCTGTATTGCTGTGGCATGCAGCATGTGCCAGGGATGTTTTGCTTTCCTTGCAAGGGCAAAGGTAGCCCCCTTTCACCATAGGCCAGCTGGGGCGACTCCTATGAGGGCTGCATAGGCTGCACCATTGCTTGAGTCAGCGAGGTGGTGTATGGTGTCCACCTTGCGATGGTGAGGTCCTTGGCATTCAGCTAAAGTGGTGACAGACCCAGGGGCTCGATGGTAGGCATGGCCAATTGTTTGGAAATGGGTTTACCTGCCCCTGGCCTCTTGCCTGTTGGTCTGCCCTTGAGACGATCAGTTGACGACTGGTGTCATGAACTCACTACTCACACAGGAGAGGCTGCGTGAAGGCTGTCGTCTTCTTCCCTATATCAGCTATGTGCAGGTTTAGTTACAGTGTTTTCCTTTTAAAGTTTGGTTTCATATTGAGTGAAGTTGTGGCTGCCATGCCCTATTTGGTGTGTGATAGCGCTGTGGGGTTTGTTTGGTTCTCCCTGCTGCCGTTGACTTGTGATTGTGCGATTGTGACCGAACCGGTGATCTGTCCCTGTTATTTATACACTCACTCATCAGTCGAGTCTGTGAATTTCTACTTTTATTTATGCACATGAACACACCTCAACCAAGCAGCAACCTCTGGTCTCACAGCCAATGCTGAGGCGTTATAAACTGCAGTTCCTTGAGTGTCCACAAGGGGCTGTCAAACCAAAAACACCAAAAACTAAATATACAAACCCATTCAGAAAGCCAAATATTTACAGCAGAAATAAACGTGTACAGCCTGAAACATTTCAGTCATCTCCAACTGTGCACCAACCTGACCACAACTGCTTTGTTTTTACAACTCCTTAGTTTGCTGAGGATCAGAGGCAGCCAGAGATGAAGACTTAACAAAAGGGACCAAAAGAGGTCTGTGTGATGATTAGGCTTCTAAATATACATGATGACAATGAGACAAAGAGATGCAAATCAATTCATACAATCACAAACACAGTGGGCTCGATCGTATCACTGTGAAACACAATTACTTTAAACGACTCTCATGATGTTTCACCACTCTGTCGGAAGCATTATGCAGCAGAAATGCAAAATAAGTGAAGCAGTTTAAAAAGCAGCAGCTGCAGGGCCTCAGCTTGCAGACAGTGTTTGGATTTCTAAAAAAAAAAACCTCCAAAGACTTTGATTTTTCAGAGTTTCTGCTGTGACCTCATTGTGCTCCTGGTTTCTTCATTTAAATTTGCATTTGTTATATCACAGCATGCTTTATGCAGATTCTCCTAAAAGAGAAACACAGTCTGCTTGTTAAAGTTCATTTCTTTTTTTATTTCCCAGTCATTTAAAGAGCGTTACTCACAGAGTATCTGTCATTTCCTGTTTGTATTCTGCTCACTGCTCTACAATAATAACGCTCATAAATGGTCCATAAACAGCACAGATTGGATGGACTCAGTGCTGATGTGCTTTTTTTTTTCTTTATACCTAACATGAACAGCTTCACTCTCAGTGGAATGTATTCATCAATACTCATTTGTCATAAAGCTTCTCCTTCCTCGAAGACAGTTTTATACCTTCAGAGGCTCCATCATCCTGCAACACAGATACAGAGCAGTGATGGAGGTCACTCCCAGGCCAACGTTTGGACATATTTTTACATCTACACTGAATATTCATTTTTCAACATAAGATCACCTTTCTTTCTAAAACTGTTTCAACGTTTAAAGTATAGATCCAGTAAGTTTATGATCCATACTTATTTTGTTACAGAAGGAAATCACAAATGAACCAGTTTAAGTTCTCACCCTGAGCCACCATGTGCATCTGACAGATTAGCTGACAATAAGCTGCTCTAAATCAACAATATAAGAAATGCACGGTTTAACGGTTTGGTTTGTAATGAGAGAACAAAAATATGTCTTAAAGCTCATGGTTGTGAGTTGTGCAACCAAGACCCAGTCTGCATGTTAACTCTGGCCTGCCTTTGATCGTCTGAGCCGCCGACAGGCCTTCCAGAGTTAATCACTGCATTAATGGAGTTACAGAGAGAGAGAGAGAGAGCGAGAGAGAGAGAGAGAGGGGAGGGAGAGGGGGGGAAGGAGCAGTCTTGTTTCTGAGTCACACTCCGTGGTTGCTGGTGGAAAGCAGCAGCTTCAGAGCAAATATATGGGTTCATTATACAACATGTGTGGATGTGGGAGCTGCTGCTGGGTTTCCCGTTACACACCATTAACTTTCCTCTGTGTCTCTGTTCTTTTTACAGCTTTCATTTACTCTCACATCTCTCCATCGCTCTATCCCTCAGAGCTTCTGTTGCTCTCTCTGTAATTTCATTCTGCCTGTCTGTTTTATGTCTGCAGACCTCATCCTCAGTGTGATGATGTTATTGAGTTAGCAGCATTAAGACTCACTAAACCAGTGGAGGAATCATAGTGATGTGAAAAATGTGTCAGACATGAGATTATGAGTTGGTATGACAGAGTGACTGCAGCAGAGACCTGCCTCCATTCATGAGCAGCACAACCAGACTGTTCAAACCCCCAAAACTCCTCCACCTCCCCCTGAATGAAGCTGTAATTTCAGCTGTAAGAAATGCCACCAGAAACATCCACAGTGCTAATCCACCTATCTACATCATTCCTATGACTCCTAATGATGTAACGTGCTGTTCCTGAGTACTGGGCTTTAAATAGTCATCATAAGAACACACAAGGTTACAATCAGATCAAATGCTGAAAGGAGATACAGGTGTGGGATAGAAACTCATTATTACGGGGCACTGGTTAGCCTTCAGCCCATTCGCCTCATGCACAAGGACTATATTCCTCATTTCAACTCCCTGCAGCAACTCTTAGCATTACATTGATAAACAATGTGGTTAAAACACTAGCTTCTGATGGCATAATGATAGTAAACAATGTGGCTATAAAATTAGCGTCTGTTAGCATTATATTGGTAACAAATATGGCTAAATCATAAGCTTCTGTTAGCATTACATTGATAAACCATGGGGTAAGGACATTGGCCTCTGTTAACATAATAGCATTAAACTAAGTGGCTTAACGATTAGATTCTGTAAGCATAATATTGGTTAACAATGTGACTAAATCTTTAGCTTGTGTTAGCATCACATCAATAAACACTGTATCTTAATCCTTATCTTCTGTAAGCATCATACTGGTAAAGTGTAGATCAATCGTTAGCTCCTTTTAGCATCACATTGGTAAACAACATGCCTAAAGCATAAGATATTAGCTTCTGTTAGAAATATACTGGCAATTAATGTGACTAGATCTTTAGCTTCTGTTAGCATCCCATTGGTGTACAATGCAGCTAAGATATCAGCTTCTGTCAGCATTAGTGTCTGTGAGCATCATATTGGCAGTCATTGTGGCTCAGAGCTCAGAGAAGAGGGAGAGCTTAATGAGGACAGTTTAAGAATCCATCACTGTGGACTCCAGTGGGACTGCTCTTTAAAAACTGTGTTCATCAATCATTTTAAATCATAAAATAATCTGTAAATTCATTGTTTTTATCCAAAGTGTTCATACATTAGTAGCTGGGTCATAAGAAGGATGCTCTAGGGTTAGACACCTCCAATTTGCTTTCTGTTTTGTTACCTCCTCAAGGTCTTAGCTCACCCCCTATCACCGTACGTTGCTAAGTGTTGCTCGAGTGGCAGCTTGTTGCAGCAGCTCTCTCTTCGTTGTTCTTTTTTTTTTTTCTCTCTTCTTTTTTCCTCTTATCTTTTAGTTCTCTTCATAACTGTAGCCGGTTGTTACTTGTATGGCTCATTTGTTTATCAGTTACACCAAACTGGTTGCATTTGCAGTGGTGTTTTTACCTTTTTGTTCCTGTTTGTCTGGGGATCCTACCTGTAACCATGGTTGCATTGTTTACACAAGAGAATTCAGCTGTAAGCAGCCCGTAGCATGTTGCTACCTGGTCCAAAGTTCCCTGGGAGCTGAGGAGTAGGCAAGGGCTATGTGCAGGTACTGCTAAGAAGAGACCCCATCAACCTGTTCTTACATCCATCGTGATGGGAAATGTTCAGTCTTTCTCCTATAATATGAACGAACTAGCTGTGCTAACCCATCACCAGAAGGAATACCGGCAGATTACCATCTTGCTATTCACAGAGACACGGCTAACAGAGCTAACACAGGACATGAACACCATATTGAAGGATTTCACCTGCTGTGAGCGACAGGATACAGAAGAGAGAGAGACTGAACAGACTGGTGAAGAAAACTAGATCAGTCCTGGAACCTGTGGACCCTATGGACCCTGTGGGGGTGGTTTTTGAACTTTATTTTCCGCTGTGACTCCTGACTGTCCCTTCTGGGATTAATACAGTATGTTCTATTCTATTCTATTCTATTCTATTCTATTCTATTCTATTCTATTCTATTCTGTTCTATTTCCCATAGTTCCCAGTTTGATAAAGCTGAAACCATGTTGCACATAAATGTATGTTGTTTATGGGCCGTCCAACAGAAATGTAAACACCTAACAGTGTTGTTAGAGAAACGCACCAGACAGACGTAAGTATTGATAGAGAGCTGCAGTCATCCAGGATTAATCTCTTGTACTCTATTTCTTCTGTGTGCTGAGCTGTGTTTTTTTTTCTGCAGGCCTGTCTTCACCATAACTCACTCTGAAATGATCCTACTGATGCAGAAGAAACAGGTTTCCCCCTCAGATCTCTCCTGATATCTGTTCATCTCTGTGTGCGTCTCTTTACAGAAGCCTTACTCGTAAACTGAAGAGCATAAAATCCCATGAGGCCGCACTGACTGACAACAGAAACAACACTTGCTTCGGTTGTCGTGTTTCGTGCAATTTTTTGTTGAAAAGCAACAAACTGTGACAAAGTGTTTTTCTGACTCATCCCTGTCTTTTTCTCAGACTGATGTGCCCTCTCTCTCTCTCTCTGCTGCAGGTACTCCAGGATGTCTTCTTAGACGAAGCTCAGTGTGCAGAGTCCTGGGAACATGGTGAAAGCTCCCAACAAAGGCAGCTTTGTGTGAGAGACAGTGGGATCTGCAACGCTGAATTAAGGAGATAAACACTGCAGTGTGTGTGTGTGTGTGTGTGTGTGTGTGTGCACGCGCGCGCGCGCGTGTGTAAGGCTGGTGAGAACGAAACGAGGTCAAACAACAAATACAGAGCAGAGACGCACAGAGAGACAGGTTTACTGCAGCCTGGTGAGGAGTGTTTGAGCAGCAGTCTGAGAGGGTGAGGGCCTCTGATATCTGTGAATGTATGAAGGAGAAGAAACGCATGGATAATAAACGCAAACACAACCTGCACATCATCTTTTCTCCTCTCAAAAGCGTCACAGCAGCAGCTTCCTGTAAACGTCACAGCTGCAGCTTCCTGTAAACGTCACAGCTGCAGCTTCCTGTAAATGTCGCAGCAGCAGCTTCCTGTAAGCGTCACAGCAGCAGCTTCCTGTAAACGTCGCAGCAGCAGCTTCCTGTAAGCGTCACAGCAGCAGCTTCCTGTAAACGTCACAGCAGCAGCTTCCTGTAAACGTCACAGCAGCAGCTTCCTGTAAGCATCACAGCAGCAGCTTCCTGTGAGCCTCCGGGCAGCAGCTTCCTGTAAGCGTCACAGCTGCAGCTTCCTGTAAGCCTCACAGCAGCAGCTTCCTGTAAACGTCACAGCAACAGCTTCCTGTAAGCGTCACAGCAACAGCTTCCTGTAAACGTCACAGCAGCAGCTTCCTGTAAACGTCACAGCAACAGCTTCCTGTAAACGTCACAGCAGCAGCTTCCTGTAAACGTCACAGCAACAGCTTCCTGTAAGCGTCACAGCAGCAGCTTCCTGTAAGCGTCACAGCTGCAGCTTCCTGTAAACGTCACAGCAGCAGCTTCCTGTAAGCGTCACAGCAGCAGCTTCCTGTAAGCGTCACAGCTGCAGCTTCCTGTAAACGTCACAGCAGAAACTTCCTGTAAGCGTCACAGCAGCAGCTTCCTGTAAACGTCGCAGCAGCAGCTTCCTGTAAGCGTCACAGCAGCAGCTTCCTGTAAACGTCACAGCAGCAGCTTCCTGTAAACGTCACAGCAGCAGCTTCCTGTAAGCGTCACAGCAGCAGCTTCCTGTGAGCCTCCGGGCAGCAGCTTCCTGTAAGCGTCACAGCAGCAGCTTCCTGTAAACGTCACAGCAACAGCTTCCTGTAAGCGTCACAGCAACAGCTTCCTGTAAACGTCACAGCAACAGCTTCCTGTAAACGTCACAGCAGCAGCTTCCTGTAAACGTCACAGCAACAGCTTCCTGTAAACGTCACAGCAGCAGCTTCCTGTAAACGTCACAGCAACAGCTTCCTGTAAGCGTCACAGCAGCAACACAGCGGTATTACGTATATCTGCAACATGCTCTCCACAATCAACCATGTGATTGACTGTTTACACTCCACCCGCAGTGCCTCCTGTCTTCTTCTTCTATGGTCCAAACTCCCAACACTTTCACTTGCTACGGCTCCCCCTACAGGCCCCAGCACACACTGCCGCCGCCTGTTCCCCAATTCAAGATCCAGCCCGATCTTATAAAGAGAAGTTTTTTTGGATGACTCATAAAGTGTGAGCATGAGGACTTGGTGACTTGTGTTTTTGTGATGGAATGAGGCAAACAGCGTCTGTTTGGTTTTGGAAACACTGATCTAAAGATGATAACTGGAGTTTTAACCCTCATTCTGAGACTCCAAAGATAGCTTTCTCTTCATCTATGCTAAGCTTATGGAGCCACAGCAGACAGACAGAAAGATAAAGATGGTTTACTCTGTGCAATAAAATTCAAATGATCGAGACCGTATTTCAAATTCACACATCCAGAGCAGAGCACAGAGAGAATAAAGAATCAGAGCCAGAGGAGACCAGATGATGTCTGTGATTGATTTCTGAAAATGTTAGTCAGCTCTGATGGATGTAAATCTACCTGCATTTACATTCACCTCTCTCACAGGTGGGACAAAAACAGCCTCCAACAAACAGGAAGTCAAACAGATGAAGACAGAGCTGAGGCTCTGCTGTTTGTGATGTCGCTGATGAATGATGAAGGAGGCAGGTGAGCTAAGGACGAGTGAAATCAGACAGAGGCTCGATATAAACACTTTAAATTCAGCTGAGAGCAGTCCAGCTAACCAGGCAGACAGGAGTGTGACATTGTTAGCCTGTTAGTGCTAATATTCACTGCTCACTGTTAGTCTTTGTTTACCCTCAGCCCTCTCTAATTCTTTAATCTTAGGACCAAAGGGTGAACTCTAAATGAGCCTAACATGGCCTTTATTTAGTTTTCAAGTCTTCTCTGTGATGATGTGAATATGAGGGACCCGACCCAGCTCAGACTTGAAACTGAAGCCCTCCACAGCTCTCTGTAACTCTGTCTGAGATCAGTCCTCCGTCCTCTGTGGAAACCTGATTATTACTGCCAGTGTCTGCTGCTGTGAGTGAGCTGCTCAGAGGACCCCCTATCTCTCTTTAGAAGGTCTTTGAGAGTCTTTGAGGAGCTGAAGATACTCCGTGTCTCTATCGTTGGCCCTGGGGACCTGATCTTTATGTTATCTATTTAGGGGCCCCTCTTTCTAACTCGCACCAAACAGGACAACCTCCCAATCCTTCAGCTTCGTTTAATCTCAACTTCAAAGCAGAGTCTCTCCTCCTCATGGCCTCTTCCTCCTCAGAGCCTTCTCCTCACAGCCTCATCCTCCTCACAACCTCCTCCTCCACACAGCCTCCTCCTCATAACAGCCCCCCTTTTTCTCCTCCTCACAACCTCCTGCTCCTAGCCTCCTCCCCCTAACAGCCTCCTCCTCCCCACGACCTCCTCCTACACACAGCCTCCTCCTCCTCACAGCTGCCTCCTCCTAACTAAAATGATTGATTAATTGCAAACAGCACACTGTGTCATCCTCTATTTTCCAGCTTTGAGGTAAACCCTAAGTACAAAAAGGACTTTGTCAATGACTTTTTTGGACTGTTGGCTGAAATCATGCCTAGGTATGATCGTGCCCTCTTCCTTGGGGATTTTAATCTTCATGTGTGTTGTCCTGATAAGCCCTTGGTGAAGGACTTTTAAAGCCTTACTGACTTTTTTTTTAACTTGGTGCAGTGGGTGTCTGGTCCCAAACATGGACATGGACACACATTAGACCTCTCTTATGGTGTACCTGCATCTAACTTGGAAATCTGTGATGAGGTGATTTCTGACCATATGCTTGTATTGTTTGAAGTTGCTTTTTCCTGTCCTGATGTGAAATCTGGTGCCCCTGTTCAGAGAGGCTGGATTTTTAACTCTTTTACTGCTGGTCGTTTTTCTGGGACTTTAGATCAGCTCTGCATCTGCCCTGCTTCTTTTATACGGAGGAGCTCAGCTCCGGGTTTCACTCCTCCTGTCAAATGGTATTGGACTCTGTGGCTCCGATAAAAACTGTGCAGCCCAAGGCTAAATCTGAGCCCTGGTTTACGGAGGAAACCCGTGTAGTAAGAGGGAGTGCTGCATGGCTGAGTGTGGTGGAAGAAGGACAAGCTACAGGGTTTTTTTCAAATTCTAAAGGATTGCTGGTGCTGCTACCAGAACACTGTTAAAGAAACCAAAAGAGCATATCTGGCAAAGCTCATTGAGACAAATCTGCATAACCCGAATCTATTATTTAAAACCATTGACAGTGTTATTTTTTTTCCCCTTGTCTGCATATGTCCTTCAAGTTAGCACTGTGTCTGTTGTAGAAAGACCGATGCATTTTTTTATTGAAGTGAAAAATAAAAAGTTATGATTTATTGCTGTCAGTGACCATCACCAGCCCTCCCTGTAGGCTACTCCATCAAATTAAACTTGATGTGAGCTGGAGGGGAGGGCTGTGTTACACCACAGTGTGAAGGAAGCCAGTCATTAGTGACAGATAGGACAAGACAAGGCAAACGGGAAAGAGGACGGAAGAGGATAAAAAAGGGGGAGGGGACAGACTGGGAAGAGGGCAGACAGGTAATGTTGACAATATTAAATAGCAGTCCAGGTGCTGTGCTGTTCTAAGTACAATTCAAAGAGTGACAACTGTAAGAACCCAGGAACACCAGAGAAGTGGGATCCTGAAAGTAGAGCATGGGCCAACAGATATGAGATAAGGAGGGAGCATGTGTCACATGACATGAGACAAAGTGTGGGAGTGTAAGAAGTGATTCAGCATGTTCTGACGGGACAGGTCACTGATTTACTGTGAGTCTCCACAGGAGCATGAGTATCTGTACAGGCATGCATGTGAGGTGATCACTGAAGCCCCACGTGGTTGACCATACCCTGCAGTACCCAGGGGCTCAAAGACACCCCAGAGAAGCCAGGACACCCAAGACCCACCAGAAGAGCCCCAGATACCACCCAACCTAACAACAGCCCCAGGACCCAAAGGGGGGGCCAACCCTCACCTCCCAAAGCACCGAGGGTGACATCAAGGGGGCCAAAGGGGGAGGAAGGCCAACGCACAGCACCCATCCCCAACCTACCACTGATCCAGCTGCCACCTCCCATCCTTAAAGCCATACTGAGAGTCTCAGTTGCTTCCTCCCTCAAGCCAAATTTTCTATCCAGAAAAACTGTTCATGTTCTGCATGTTCTGACCTGTTCAGACTGAGAAGACTGATTTTTTTTTTTTTTTTTTTTTTTTTTTTTGATACTTGAAGCCCTTTTTTTTTTTGTGGACCACTTGATGGGACCCAGCCTCACCCAGACACTACCTCCAGCGGCCCCTTGGTAAGTTCAATTTGAGACCCCTGCACTATATGGAAACATGCTTACCAGCACAGAATCATGGCTAGAAAGGCCTGGACCCCACTGGCCGTACCAACCCTAAACTAGTGTTCCACCCCTAATATGATGGCCTGGCTGACATTTCTCCAAGTTGTCATCCACCTTGCGAACCAGTCCAATAATCGCATCCTGCCTGCGATTAAGCTTGTTCAACGCAATAGTCTGAGTGTTGGCAGCTTTTCTACAAACATCTATAAGCAGCTTCTCTTCTTCCAATAGAGCAGCCTGCACCTTCTGAAGTTTGGGATGAATCAGGACCCCACCAACTCCAAACAGCAGGACGCCTGTTATCATAAATCCAATTATGTAGAAATCTTTAGCATCCTCGATGGAAAGAATCGACAGGCACACGATCCTCCACTTCTCCCAGGAGTCGATTGTATACCCGGTCGGAAATGTTCCATCGGGATAGGCGGGCTCCCCTTTGCCCAGTTTCCTCAGTGAGAAAATTTGATCAATTGCATTGAGAGACCAGCTGATCAAATCCATAATTTTGGGTTTCAGATAGAATGTAGAGGGGGTCTCGACAGTTCAGACAGAAGACAGCACAAGACAAAAGAGCAGCAGGGCAGATAGGAAGGAGCGAGCGAGAGAAAAAGCGTCTGCCTTCGTCAAGAGCAGAATGAAAAGTGAGAGCAGAATGAAGACATTATCCCCTCACTGTGGCTAAGTGTACCCCTAAGTGTGATGTAGTGCATTTAAAAGGGAGGTAAGGTAGGTGGAGTTGGAGCCCACCGATCCCCACTCCTCCCACCATCCCGATCAAGTGAATGTCTGTGTTGCATTAAAGTCAGAGGGCAGGTCAGGCAGGAGAGGGGCAAGCAGGGAAGTGCCACAGCCTGTGAGCCTGTCTACGGCCCTCCTGTTCCCATCCTCACCTTTCCTTAATTTAGTGTATGTAGTGTAATTTAAAAACTGGTGGACAAGCGGGATAGGGGGGCGAGGTAGTCACCCCCCTACCTCCCCAAACCCCAAGTGCCCTAACTGTTGTGTGTATTCCCAAAAAGTACAATGCACAAAAGTGCAATGTGTAAAGGTGAGGTGAATGGTAAATGGAAATGGACCAGGACTTATGTGGCTGCCTCAGTTTGTTTATTGACTTTGATTTTGCATGCTGTTTATTAACTGCATGGTTCGTTTTTCAGTTCAGTGTTGTTTGCCACGGCAGTTGCCGGGGTTTCCCCGCTCTGAAACTCATTTACCTGATGGGCTGAATCTGAGCAAGAAGCTCCTCTTTCCTCCTCCTCTTATCAATGTCATGTGCTGCTAATCAGGACCTCCTAGTTGTGCCACCGAGAAGCACTGCTGCTTTGCCTTACCTGCCTTTGCCTGACTTCATCTTTGCTCTACTGTGCTGTGTTGTAGCTTGCTTTTCCTTATCCTGTTTGGCTTTAGCTCGCTTTGATTCACATTGGCTTGGCCTTAGCGGAGATTGCATGTGCTTAGCCCACCCAATGCTGCATAGCACTATCTGACCTTTAGTAGCCCTGTGCAAATGTATGTGTGGATATTAAAGGGGCTCGCAGGTATTTTTAAGTGTGTGATAGCGGCTCCCTTCATTTTTATTTCTTTTTGGATTTTTGTCAAAACACTTATTTAGGTGTTTCTGCTTTGGTTCTTTTCTTCCTTGTTTGTTTATTTCTATGTGCTTAAATTCCTTTGTTGTGCTATATTAGAATTTTGTGTGTGTGTGTGTGTGTGTGTGTGTGTGTGTGTGTGTGTGTGTGTGTGTGTGTGTGTATAGGTATTTGTTTTGGGTTCTTTGAACGACAGTTATTTTTGAGGGTTTCTTTTGGAAAATTATTATTCTAACTGGTTTTGGACGGTTTAAGTCTAAGTTATTTTTGTTTTTTTATTTTTCTACAACTTAATTTTGGTAAAAGTGTTCCTTTCTTTCTCTTGGTTTGTGATTGCTTTTGCCAGCCTGAGTTTTGTCATTTGTTTTGGTTCCTGGTTTCTTTGAAAATTTGTTATTTGTGGTAGTTCTAATTTAATTTTTGCATTATTATTCTTTTGAGTTATTTGGGTTCCTGTTTGTGTTAACCCCACTAATTCTTTCCCCTTCTCCTTGCAGGACTGGAGTCTGGTGGTGGTGGTCCTGTGGTCCTGGTGGTGGTCTTCCCCTCCTCATGTGTGTTGTGGCTTTCTTGATTTTTTCCCCACCGTTTTGCGTGTGTTTCACAAATCACAGTGTGTTTCCTCCCCCTTCACGGCCCCAATACAACCCACTGGTAAGTCCAGTCCTGCTGGGCCTTGCTTCCTCATAATTTTCCCTTGAGTGAATGGTGTTATTTTAAAGAAAAGAATGTTTTAATCTTTTTGTTTTTAAAATAAAGGAACATTGTATTTTTTCTAATTGAACCACACCTCTGGCTCTTGTGGAACTAACCTGTATGCCTTTCTCAATTTGGGTTAGGAGAAATTATTTTCCTGAAATAGTGAAATTCCCAGGGTGGCGTTGTTTGGCTCTGGTGTATTCACGGTTAACATTAAAGGTAAATCTTCCACTTTAGAGTGGGTGCATGACCAATTCGCCCTGCTCCCCGCTCGCCAAATCTTATATAGCACTTTTCTAGTCTTACTGACCACTCAAAGTGCTTTACACTGCTAGCCTCATTCACCCAAACACACCACATTCACACACTGATGGCAGGCTGATTTTATGGCAGGGGCCATCAGCTATATCTAATATATTCACACCACATTCATACACCACTGAACAACAGCAGGAGCAACTTGGGGTTCAGTGTCTTGCTCACTTCAGCATGTGACTGCAGGAGCTGGAATCAAACCCACAATCTTCTGATTGTGGGGCGACAACTCTACACAGCTGCCCCAAGCTAAAGGTGAGGTGCAGATACGAGGCAAGGCTAGCAAGGACCAGCCCCGTCTAGCCAAGCACATGTAGGAGCCTGGAGTTGACATTGACAAGCCCCGCACACAACAAGCACAGCAGGGACAACCCCCCCAGCAGACCACAGCACCAGAGCCCCTGATCCAGTAGTTGACCCAGACCGAACACAGGTCGACCACCCATAAGGCACTGCTCCCCACAGAAGGACCACATGACCCCACCAGAGCCCCCAGCCCCAGCAAGTCCCCCATCCCCACTCCAGGTCCCGACCTGCTGGGGAGGCAGGCTTGCCAATGTGCAACACCGCCGCGAGGGAGCCAATACATGCAATACATGCATGCAAGGAGGAGGGAGGGGGGCCGCAGGGCAGACGGCAGGTAGGAAGGGGCATGAGTGCACTGGGAACGAGCCCTACACCCCAAAACCCCCAGGGTCAGCCAAGGTGCCCCACTGGTGCAGCGGCCAGCACCCTCCCCAGATCTCATGACCATGCATAAGTCTGTTAGCCTCAGGGCGCAGGTGGAAAGTCACTGAGCACCCCCCCTGCAAGAATGAGGTCGCCAGACCATCAGGTTCCACAGGGCAGCGGGTCAAGTCTGAGGATCTAGATGGAAAGAATAAAAAATGAAATAGCAGTTCTTCCTAGTTTTTTGTGTTTATGTCTGTGCATGTATGTGTGTGTTTGCGGGGGTTAGATTAATACTAGCACCATCAATCAACAAATTGATGGTGCTAGTATTAATCTTGGTTTGAACAGTCCAAGCTCTTCACCCCCACTCTTCTGCTCGATGCCTCAGGTTAGTTGATCAGCTGCTCCTTGTAGATCTAAAAAAATATATATATATGATACGGTTTGGCACAATGGATTATTTCTGCAACTTTTACAATGTGGAACTGATGGTGAAATCTACGACCTCATCAAATCCAGATACTCAACCAGCGCTGTGTTCGAACTGGAAACAAAAGTACAGAGTTCTTCACACAAGGGAGAGGGGTGCATCAGGGCTGTAACCTGTCTCTAACCCTGTTCAACATTTATATCAATAAACTTGCCACTAAAAGAAATATTAAGCTGTATTAACTATGTTTTTGCGCATTAACCAATAATAATTGTGCTAATTGCAGTCCTGTATTAATGTGTGTATTTACAGAAGGTTGAAAACTCCTGGAAGGCTACAGATCATCCAGTATGAAGGAAGAATTGCCACCATTATTATGAAGGGTTCTGCTTAACGCTTTAATAAATGATTAACCTTGATTACCCATGTAATTATCAAATAACTATATAATATAACTTTTAACTTTGCAGCAATAAGGGAAGAAAGTCTGTTAGTGTCTTGTTTTTGAGAGTGTGCGAGCTGATGTGAGAGAGAGGAATGCAGCTGCAGGACTCGAGCTGAAAGGTGTAAAACTGTCTGTCTTTAAATCATGGAGCAGGAAGAGCCTGGTACCAGATAACATTCTTTGAGAAGGAAGGATAAACATGTGAGATGTCTGAGTTTGCAATAAAACTTCCTTTTAGGGACACTCCAAAAGATGCTGACAGTGATGGGAAACATCCTGAACCAGCCTGCACCAAAGAGGACAAGGTCTCAGATCAGGAATTGTAAGTCTAGAATAGTTGGAGCAACAACTATAAAGATTGGGTTCAGGGGGAGCACCTGGGCTCTTCTCTGAAGGAAGGCTCCGAGACTTACCGTATTGGCCCGAATATAAGACTGTGTTTTTTGCATTGAAATAAGACTGAAAAAGTGGGGGTTGTTTTACATTCGGGGTCCAGACATTATACCCATTCACAACGCTAGATGGTGTCAGATATATTTAAAGTGAATGCTGAACTTAACTCCCCAGGCCAAAGCGAACCCCTGTCACAAAGAAGAAAAATAAAAATAGCGGTAAGAAAGAAAAGAGAAGAAAATAAGAGAAGAGGTAACAGAAAATGGAGAAACGTAGCGACAATCTGGAGAAAAGTGGGTCGAAGATCGGCCAGGTTAACCAGCAGCTGAGGAGAAGTTATGATGCAAACTTCAAGATGATGGTGATAAATGAGGCTGTGAAATATGGTGTCACAGAGTGTAATGTACGGAGATGGAGAGCTCAAAAAGATCGCCTAAAAAATGCTCACAGTAAGAGAAAAGCTCTCCGTGGTCCTCAGAGCAGCCGCTTCCAAGAGCTCGACAGGAGGGTGTGCGTGTATGTGGATGAGAAACGAAAGGACGGGATGCCCATCAGCAGAGCTGTCATTCAGCTCAAGGCTGTGGAAATAGCCAAAGAGCTAAACATACCCACTGCTGACACAAGCCTCGGCTGGTGTAAAAGAATGATGCGGCGTAACAGACTAACGCTGCGACGCAGAACAAGTCTAGCCCAGCGTCTGCCCTCTGACTTTGGAGAGAAGCTGTTGTCTTTTCAGTGCTATGTGATCAACTTAAGGAAAAAGCACTCTTACCCACTAGATCAGACTTGCAATGCTGATCAGACACCTGTGTTTTTTGACATGCCAACACCTGTCACTGTACATAAGAAAGGTGAGAAATCTGTTATTATAAAATCCAAAAAGTTTTTTTTCAAACTTGAGTCTTGAAAAGAGGGGGTCGTTTTATAATCAGGGTCATCTTATATTCGGGCCAATACGGTATATCAGGGCTGTCAGGGAGAGCTAATGAAGAACCCAGAATTCTGCAGCACATTCTTGATCCATTGTAATCATTAAATTTGGTGTAGACTGAGAACTTGGCCGTCTCCTTCTACTTCTTCATTCCACGTCATGCGTTCTGCAATGGGAATGGTAAAAGGTAATTAGGAGACAGATTCTTTGTGTTAGACAAGTTGAAAGGTGGCCATTTCCAACACCACCCTTCTTGAACAATCCCAGAGTCCTGTATTAGATGTACAAGGCAGATAATTTCCTCATGTAAGCAGATGACCTGGTTCTTCTGTCCCTAACAGAACATGGCCTTCAGCAGAACCTCTCTCTGCTCAAGACCATCTGTATACCATCTGATACCTAACCTGGGCATTAGATATCAACCTGGAAAAAAACTAAGTCATGGTATTCCAGAAAAAGGCCAGTTCACAAGAATCTAAGCATGTTTTCACGCAACATCCACAGAATAATTCAATCTTCAGCTCTGCAAGGAAACCCTCCAGGTCCACAGAAAGTGTCCAAACCATGCATGAAGAGCTGAGCTGGGACGCCTCCCTCGCTCTCTCTACACATGATCCAAAGGTCTGTTCAAGTTCATGAGCTGATCCTGATTCCTATCACCACAAAGCCTTTCTAGGTACCAGCCTCTGCCCAGAGACAGACCCTCTGAGAAACATCAGAGAAACCTGCCACCTCAAAATCCAAGACCTCCAAAATCCCTCCAGAACTCACCTGGCTTATATAGACAAAGAGAACAAAGCATTTTACATAAACAAATGGAAACATGAAATTAAATCAATCAACAAACTGGAATGCTCTGACTCACTGAACAAAGAATATTCACTAACATGGTATCTGAAGAGTGTCAGAAAGCCCAAACAGAGACACGCATTAAGAATGAACAGACTCAGTAAGCATCAGCTACAGGCTGAAAGAAGTCGCTGTGAGAACGAACGAAGCCCAGAGAAATGAGGACATGGAAACACTGTTCTTCAAGGGGAAACAGGAAGTGAGCTCCTGTTTCTCCTCTCCTGTTTCTCCTCTCCCGTTTCTCCTCTCCCGTTTCTCCTCTCCCGTTTCTCCTCTCCCGTTTCTCCTCTTCTGCTTCTCCTCTCCTGCTTCTCCTCTCCTGCTTCTCCTCTCCCGTTTCTCCTCTCCCGTTTCTCCTCTCCCGTTTCTCCTCTTCTGCTTCTCCTCTCCTGCTTCTCCTCTCCTGTTTCTCCTCTCCTGTTTCTCCTCTCCCGCTTCTCCTCTCCCGTTTCTCCTCTCCTGTTTCTCCTCTCCCGCTTCTCCTCTCCCGCTTCTCCTCTCCCGCTTCTCCTCTCCTGCTTCTCCTCTCCTGTTTCTCCTCTCCTGTTTCTCCTCTCCCGTTTCTCCTCTCCCGTTTCTCCTCTCCCGTTTCTCCTCTTCTGCTTCTCCTCTCCTGCTTCTCCTCTCCTGTTTCTCCTCTCCTGTTTCTCCTCTCCCGCTTCTCCTCTCCTGTTTCTCCTCTCCTGCTTCTCCTCTCCTGCTTCTCCTCTCCTGCTTCTCCTCTCCTGCTTCTCCTCTCCTGTTTCTCCTCTCCTGTTTCTCCTCTCCCGTTTCTCCTCTCCCGTTTCTCCTCTCCCGTTTCTCCTCTCCCGCTTCTCCTCTCCTGTTTCTCCTCTCCTGCTTCTCCTCTCCTGCTTCTCCTCTCCTGTTTCTCCTCTCCTGTTTCTCCTCTCCCGCTTCTCCTCTCCTGTTTCTCCTCTCCTGCTTCTCCTCTCCTGCTTCTCCTCTCCTGCTTCTCCTCTCCTGTTTCTCCTCTCCTGTTTCTCCTCTCCCGTTTCTCCTCTCCCGTTTCTCCTCTCCCGTTTCTCCTCTCCCGTTTCTCCTCTCCCGCTTCTCCTCTCCTGTTTCTCCTCTCCTGCTTCTCCTCTCCTGCTTCTCCTCTCCTGTTTCTCCTCTCCTGTTTCTCCTCTCCCGCTTCTCCTCTCCTGTTTCTCCTCTCCTGCTTCTCCTCTCCTGCTTCTCCTCTCCTGCTTCTCCTCTCCTGCTTCTCCTCTCCTGTTTCTCCTCTCCTGTTTCTCCTCTCCCGTTTCTCCTCTCCCGTTTCTCCTCTCCCGTTTCTCCTCTCCCGTTTCTCCTCTCCCGCTTCTCCTCTCCTGTTTCTCCTCTCCCGTTTCTCCTCTCCTGTTTTTTCCTCTCCTGTCCTCTGGACCAAACTGTGAGAGAGGCTTTCCTACAGCAGCTCACAGCAGCAGACTCAACACATCAGAGAAAAGCACGAGCTGAACTGATCAAACTCTCTTTGTTTACACATTTAGCTGCACAGTATGTAACACACACTGCCCTGAGATGAGAGAAAAACATGTTGATCCCAACTCCATGATTTCACATACATGACCAATGTTACTATCTTAGAACATGCCAATGTCCAATAATATCAATCTATGTAAATACAGTATATGACTATTTATTCTATTTATTGCTTTGGCAGCAAGGCTTCTCCATTCATGACAACAAAGCTTTCTTTAGTCTTCATTCTTGAATGTTGTATCTGGTTAGCTAAATGGCATCTATTTGGACCTCAAAGGGAAGAACAATGACTTCAGTAGGTCTGCCCACCAATCACATGTCCAGGGCCTGTATTCACAAAACCTCTTAAAGCTAAAAGTAGCTCCTAACTCACTGATTTAGGAGAAACTCTCTAAAATAATTGGCATTTCAGTCCTAATTTTAGGACTCCACTTGTCTAAGAGTATTTTGAAAGTGCTAAAACAAGCTCCTAAATCTGTGAGAAGTTAGAAATAGTGAAGAAGACTCCTCAGTCACTAAGACAAGGTAACAAGGAAGAATTCAATAACTATAGGCCAATAGCAATACTACCACAATTTTCCAAAATACTAGAAAAGCTGTTCGACAGCAGACTGGATAAATTCATCGAGAAACATAATTTGCTATATGATAGTCAACACGGGTTCAGAAAAAATCATTCCACAGCATTAGCGATAATGGAAGCTGTAGAAATAATCACTGACACGATTGAACAAAAAAAATTTAGTATTGGAATATTTATTGATCTAAAGAAAGCATTCGATACAATTGATCACAATATACTTTGTTATAAACTACAAAAGCTGGGCGTAAGGGGTAAAGCGCTGAACTGGCTCAGGAGCTACCTTAATGGCAGATACCAATACGTCCAAGTAGCAGGAAAAAAATCAAGGTGCCTCAACACTATTTGCGGGGTCCCACAAGGGTCTGTATTAGGCCTGAAGTTATTTACTCTTTATATGAATGACATATGCAAGGTATCCGAAAACACTAAATTTATACTATTTGCAGATGACACAAGTCTTTTCTGCTCGGGAGATAACCTGAAAGAACTGATCACTAAGACAAATCATGAGCTGGACAAGCTACAAATATGGTTCAATATAAACAGACTATCTCTGAACCTAGACAAGACAAAATTAATGATATTCGGCAACAAAAACAGTGTCTGTGATGCTAATATAAATATAAACGGTACCAAGATACAAAGGGTTAATGAACTCAAATTTCTGGTAGTAATCATTGATGATAAACTAAACTGGAAACCTCACATATCTTATACAGAAAAAAAATAGCCAGAAGTGTATCAATACTGTGGAAAGCACAAAAACTGCTGAGTCAGAAATCACTTCTCACTGTTTACTGGGCTCTGGTGGCTCCGCACATACAATACTGCAGCGAGATATGGGGAAATACTTACAAAACGAATACTAAAAGTATATTAACACTACAGAAAAAAGCAGTAAGAATTATTCATCACGCAAACTATAGAGCACACACAAATCAGCTGTTCATTGCAGCAAAGATACTGAAACTATATGACCTAATAAAATACAGGACTGTGCAAGTATTGTACAAGGCGGCACACGATCAGCTACCAAGGAACCTACAAACAAGGTTCATAAAACGACAGATGAAACATAATTTAAGAGGTGAAATGATTTTCAAAAGGAGAACAGTAAGGACCACGTTGAAAGCCATGACTATCACAGTTAGTGGAGTCAATCAATGGAATAACTTACATGAAGACACCAGGTGCAGCGGTACCTTGAGAGTATTTAAGAAAAAAATGGTCAACATGTGCTTTGATGGATATGAATGTGAAAATGTGATTAAATGAAGCATAATAACTCTGTTGGCTGTTTAGTCTGTAGAACAGCAGGAAAGACGAAATGTACCCAAACAATGATAGCGAACGAAGTGATGATGTAATACAGCTGTATATATCCAACTAACTACAAAGGGACATGCAGTCTCAAAGGGACTGGATGCGGCCTTAAGCGGAACAAAGAACTGGAAACCAAAAAATATGTCAAATTCTGTAAATGTAATACAAATTAATGATAATCTGATGATATGTGGAAAAAAGGAGACAAAATATTAAATATTGGTGAATGGGGACGGGACTAGATAAGCTCTGCTTCTCCCGTCTTCCCTTTCGGACATGTACAAATTGTTCAACTATTGACAATGTGTGATGTTGTATGTGTGCTGACGTGACCGAAATAAATAAATAAATAAATAAATAAATAAATAAAAAATAAAAGACCAGTTCAGAAAGAGGCATGGCTGCTGCAGCAAATCCACCTCATGATCACATGTAAAGTTGAAGTTTTTCTTTTGCCTGTGGTTTTCTCTGCCATAGTTATTTGAGAATACCAGTCATTAAAATGTTGCTTATATGAAGATCATATATATGCTCATCGTTTAACCAGACCGTTTAACCGTTTAATAACCTGCTTACAGTTAGCTGAATATAGCGTGGACAAGTCAGTATATTACTCTTGGTGTAATGTTTAATCAGTAGCCTAGATTTTTTTATTCTTATTTCAACCCTAAAAAAAAATCAAACAAAAAAAAAACAAAAAAAAACCAGGAAATTCTAGTTTTTGGAACTGAGATGTTTATTAACCCTTTTCACAAAATCCACAAAAAAACAAAGAACGTTGCTATACAATTTGGTTTTGTATATATATATATATATATATATATATATATATATATATATATATATATATATATATATATATATATATATATATAAACAAATTGTACAGTTTTTTTTCAATAAAAATACTGATGAGATTAATGAGATAGTAGTCTTTAAAGTCAAATATCAAATATGATTTGTTTGATGTATATGATTTTAACTAAGACACATTCCCTGTCAGCCAATCACTTCAGGCAAATTAAGTCTTGTAGTTCCTGAAACATGACATCATCCATAGTAACAGGGTCACCTCCACCCCTTCCTTAAGCTCAAGAGTTCTCTGAATTCCTAAGTAAGAGTTAGTTAGTTAGAGTTAGTTGTAAATATTTTTTTATGAGAAAACTCTTAGTGAGAAACTTTTAGTGTCATTTAGGAGTCCTTCTAGAGGAAAGATAAAAGACTTTGTGAATATGGGCCCTGATTTCTTCTTCGCTGGTTAGCACTTGGAGTCTCTGTTTTAAGAAAGGTGTTTTTTCTTTCCAATTCCTGATGGCTGAGGCCTTAGAAGAGCACTAATAGAAATAAAAAGCACAGGCACGGCTGATCTGAGTGAGGTCAGCAAGCTGCTGTGTACCTGTAGACCCTCCTCCTCCATAAGTCCTGGTTTCATCCCTCCAGGTGTCACAGAAAGATTTGTTCACAGTGGCACAGTATGTGACTTCAACCTCTTCTGTAGGTGTGTAAGCCCCCATGAAGGGCTCCACCTCTCCCCCAGTGCATGCTGGGATAATCTCCAGACCTCTGCGACCCTGAGCAGGATGAGTGGGTGGACCTTGAAGTCACAGTCCACAGCCTTTACAAGATGGAGAATTGACGTGTCGGTGTCGTGCTCATGGTCTGGTACAGCGCTCTGATCAGCTGTTGCTGTGGGATGGAGCTGCTGTGGCTCAGCGTGTGTTTGCTCCCGAGCAGCCATCAGTCACACTCTCTGGGTTTATGTTGTACCATTACAGCGATGAAAATGATTATATTTGTCAGAATGATGAAATTGTTCTGCTGGCTGGTTTTTATCACATCAGCTGTCACACTTCACTTTAAGACCAGACGTGTTCACTTATTAAAATCATGTACAGAACAGGAATCAAACTCAGCAAATAAACCTCTTAGTTTGTGTCCAAAAAATCCCAAAGTATCAAGTCAGTCAGTAACAAGATCACTTGTTTTGTTTTCCTGCAGGTGGACCACAGCCAGGCAGAGGCAGCTGTTTCCAGAACGTGTCGCCAGCCACTCTGCTCGTGAAACACTGGAGTATCAAAAACTTTTCTAGCATTTTTCTTTTGGGTACCCAAATTTATTTTCTTGGCTGGAAGTTTGTTATTTTTTGTATCCAGAGACCTCCATTACCTGAGTTGACTTAATGAGACATTATCAATCCTGATAAGCTGTACTACGAAGCTGGATATCAACTCGCTCTGTGAATCTAGGGTTTTCCACTCTGGATCAGAGCGCGCTCACATTAAAGGGGTGGAGTCCAACAATCGTTCTTCAAACAGACCAAAAATTCAAAGACATCATCAGGACAAAAGATTCATTCATGGGACAATATAAACAGACAGCACTCTGATCACTGTTTGACTTTATTACAGCTCAGGCGTTTGGAGCAGAGCTCTGCCTAAGTGTCTGAACTTTACTTTATTTCACACACACCTGTTTCTGAAACCATGTCCCTGACTGAAGACTCTGTCCTTACTAACAGATGGAGACCAAGTTCAGTTCAACCCAGGATCCAACATCAGCCAAACATGTCACCTAAGAGACCAACCTGAAAGACACCAGGTACCATCTCTCTGTGGCTACCCGTCCTCCAGCTGAAAGCGACCCCACCCCCCTCTCTGAGACATGGCAGCTTATTGAATCTCCAGTTCAGATGTTGCGCTCCAAAGCCCCTGAGGTCCCAGTGCCTGAAACACGACTGCTGGTTTTTCTTACTGTAGGTTAAAGGAGCTGAAATAAAAGTGGAGCTGTTTTTATCCTCATTCATCAGATTGTTTTAGTATTAAGAAGCTGCCAACCCCATCAAATACTAATTTAATTTCATCATTGACTTGGTGTCTCAATCTGTTTCTCTTTTTATCTGTAGGATGAATACTAACATCAGCTCCAGTCAGTGGTGCAACTACCCATTTTGAGGGGTATGCAGACCCAACACAGCCCCCCCCCCCCCCCCCCCCCGAAAAAAGGAAAGTACTAACCATAAGACTCATTTTTATTGTAAGTTGCATATTGCAGCTGGTGAATAGCTCATTGAAAAACAAACAAGAATTCATAATAATAATCACATCTGCTTTTCTTTTTCTAACATTTGATAATCAATGGTGTAAAGCCTTGAAAAGGCATAAAATCCCTACTTTAATTCATGACATCCGAAAAGTTTGTTCTCTGTAATGTTACCACTAAATTGTAACAAAATAAATGGACTTGTATGTAAAGGGAAGTGAAATAATTCTATTAGATCATGCCATAGTTGAGGTTTAAAAACAATCTCTCAGGAAATAATGCTTATTCTTTATTTTTTTTATATTGAAGTTAACATTTATTTTCTCTTTATCATTAAGCAATATCAGAATCAGAAATACTTTGTTAATTTCTGATTTCTGATAAGACAAAGCTATTACAACTATAATAAAACAAAACTATTATAATGTCCTCTACTTTAGTGCAACATTTCCCCCACTATAATTCGTCATTATCCACACAATGGTATGAGGATATCTGAAAGCTGGACAATTACATCCTAGAAATGATATTTATTTCTCAAAGGGAGTTCACTTTCAATTTCTGCAACTACCATAACTAGACCTAGGAACAGGTTTAACCCCCAATTCACACATACAGCGTGAGCGCCGCGGTCCGTCAGCGCCGCGCACTGCGCTGTATTTCGCTGCCATTCAAATCATGTGCATTCACACAGCCAGCGCCGCGGTCTGTCTCCGGCGCGTGCTACCAACGGCTGCTCGCGGCTGTTTCGTTGCGAGTCTATTCTTGCCGGAGTACACTGCTGAGACGCGTCAATCTCTGCAGAGCAGATCGTACCAAACAGCAAAACACACGATAAACGATCAGAGTTTCAGGTCTTTTCAAAATAAAGCACCATGTTCAGACTGTCGATCGTAAAATTATCCTCATATATTAAAACTACGACACTGGCACAGGGCCAGCAGTCATCAGCGGGTCAGTCCCAGAGGAAATCTGACGTCATGGACGAGGAAAAGTTTATATTGGAGGCGGAAAACCTTATAATTATATACGATACAACACATCCTTTATATAAGGACACCAACAGAGACTAAAAGGGAAGACTGAATTAATGAAGCTCTGGGAGGGCAGGTGAGTTTAACATACTAAATATCATGAAAGTAGTTGTCATGTGTGTGATTCCTGCAGGAACATGTGGTTCTCCTGTGATCTTGTGTATCCAGCTGCTATGAGTACGCTGAGCTGCGCTCCGCTCCTGAGACGGCGCTCACGGAATATGTGTGAATCAGGGGTTACTCCAGCGCATGCTCCAGAGGGCGAGCCGCCTGCAGCATGCGCTGCCGGGGGTGGGGGTGAGAAGAGAGAGGGGGGTGAGGAAGAAGCGAAGGGGCGCCCGGCGTCCTATAAGACAGTCACTGACTTGACTGTTCTTGATCATACGATTGAACTGCCGTTCATTACAGTAAATACAAATTTAAAATAATTTCCTCTCCATCATTTTGGCGCCCCTTCTAGCGCGGCGCCCCTATGCGCCGCATATAGTGCATACCCCCTTTTTGCGCCACTGGCTCCAGTGATCCAACTCACAGTAGCACCTGAGGTACAGAGGCACAAAATACCACAAAAACTTGAAAAAACGACTCCAGAGAAACCGAGAAGAAGAACCACCAAGAGACCAAAAAAAGTGCAGAAACCCAAACATGATAAAAGTGGTGATAAAGATACAGGAGCTTTGTGACGTGCCCTGTGTGTGTGTGTGTGTGTGTGTTTCACCCTCCTGCTCTTTCTCCTACAGGTGCAGCTCTGGCCTTCACTGCAGCTACAGGTGATTGGACTCACCTGTAGCTGCTTGATAATCAGCAGGACAGGGGATAAGAGCAGGAGGGAGAAAGCAGTTGCCAGTGTGGGTCCTCGATTGCTGCTGTGTCCCAATTCAGGGGCTGCGTCCTTCGTGGGCCGCATTTGAAGGCCAGATACGTCACAACGCTGCGCGAAGGCCGTCCCAATTCGCAGCAGATTCGGAGGATCCTCCAAATGCGGCCCACAAATGCGTCCTCCTTTGCCTTTTTTTGGAGGACGCACTGCTACTATCCTTCGCGGCCCTCCATATCCCAAGATCCTTTGCCCACAGCTGGTCAGTTCCGAAATAGAACGGGGGAAATTGCACAATAGTGACATTAGATGGTGTTAATTTTACTTTTAAATGTAAGTATTGGGTTAATCCCCGGTTTTTACCCATTTTAACATCCAATGCCAGAAACGGGGAATCAGATGTTGAGCTAGATGTTTTACTTATCGGTCATTTTGACAGATGGGGTCGTAAAAATTCTGTCATAATGAATAATGATCCCTCAATTTAAAAAAATCAATAACGGGACATGTTAATTATTTATTATATATTTAGCATGTCATCATAAAAGCAACTCAAATACAACTTTAACATTAACGATGCAGGGAAATGTTTTGCTTATTGGGCAGAAAGAAAATACAAATTATAATACCGACCCTGCTGTCAGAAGCTTTGTAAAGAAAAAAAAATCGCTCTTTATAGCAAGTGAAACTTTGTTTTTTTTGGAGTCATCAGGCGAAAGAGCTGCAGAGGAGAGATCACAGCATCAAGTTTTGCGTCTCTGCCTCAGTCAGCTGACTTTGGGCGGCTGTTTTTTGTTCTGGAGGCTGAAGTCCGTTCTGCTACACTAGATACTAGAATGAGCAGCGCTGCTTCAGCGCGCGTTATAAAGTCTGGAAACATTTCACCCAGTGCAGCAATGAGCAGTCGGCAAAACTATTTGAGAAGACGGGTTTCCTGATCCTGCCAGAATCTGCCTCACCGGGAGGAAATCCTGGAGCATTTATTTGGTCTTAATGTAAAAAGAGAGGCGGCTTCAGTCCTGTGTGAGTCGTGCCAATCGATGCCAACGTTTAATAGGATGAGACAAGCCAGCAGGTCAGAGAATGAGAGATCATAAACAGGACAACACCATACCTCATTAATTATGCAGGCTCGCCACTAACTGTACAGGGGGTCTGCTGCAGGTCAGATATGAGATTAATGAATGACTGTGTGACAGTTGAAGTGGACTGAATCACTGAGGGGGTTACTGATCACTCAAAATTACCTTCAGATTTGTCCATCATTGATGAAAAAATTCTGTCAAAAGACGGAGAATAATCAGTTAACGCCACCTCTGAGGGGAACTGGAAACCTTTGAATTTTAACTTTCAGTTAAAAAACGTGACGCTGGTAATTCATTAAAACATGGCATAAATAAGCATTTTGTTAATTTAAACATTTTGATTGAATAAAAACTAAGTTTAGGATTATGAATTGGGTGGCAGAAATCGTGACGTAAGGATAAGGGCGGAGACATGACGTAACCAGGAAATAATCCGAAGGATAGGACTGTCCCATTTAACAATGGTGTGACGGCCTACCCGTCCTCCGAAGGACTGGCCTACCCGTCCTCCGAAGGACTGGCCTTCGGAGGACGGGTCCTTCGGAGGATGCAGCCCCTGAATTGGGACACAGCATGTGTATGGTGTATGTGCAGCCATTTTGGAAACTTGTAACAGCTGAAAGAGTGGTTCAGCCCTAGTTTGGATTTATCTTTGTTTAGATAGGTTTTTGACATTGGCTTCTATTTTTGCTAGTGCTTGTTTTCTTTTCTCAATAGAAGCTTGTTGTATGTTAATCAACATTTTTGTAAATAAATCATTTCCTTTTACTTTGCTCAATTCCAACTCCTCTTTTGTCCTGGGTTCATTTTTTTGTTACTCCCCTCCTCATACCTCAAACACCTTTTTAGAATCGTAACAAGCTTTAAGATGTACAAGAAAACCAGAAAGATGTTTACAAAGTGTAGTTACAAACAGCACCTTAAGACAGAGATAAACACCAGCTGAACATAACAACATGGGACACATGCAGAGTGTGAAAGAGATGCTTAATTACTAATCTCACAATCACATCCTTTAAATGATGCAGACTGACAGCAAAGACATCATGACTATAGTAATATCCAAAAATAACTGCAGAAACACAAAACAAATATTAAGAAGCTCAAAACTCCAACATCTTGGTTCAGAATAAAAACATAACCTTTACAGAACTTTTGAGGACTCCAAATATTCTTTAAGAAGTGACAGGACATGTAACTGATTTAATACAACTATTAAGAGGTTAGTAAAGCTACAAAGACACCTGAAAGGGCTGAAAATATGTAGAATGATCAAAGAAAGGCTTAAAAAAAAATTAAAAAATAGCGCAAAGTTGAGGAGTCGCAAAAACCCTGAAAGATGTTTTCATCCACTACAACGTGACACTGCACCATGATTGAGATAAATAAAACATGCCTCAACGATCCAACACAGACACAGGGCTCCTTGCTTTTTGAATAAAAGTTCCAGGAACTAAATCATCCCTGTGACCCATTTTCTGTTTCCACTGAGGCCTGAAATCCTGTGAAGATTCTTCAGTTTGGTCCAGAGACAAGTGGAGACAAAACAAAAAAGTTACTACACTACACCACCAGAACAGCAGAGGGCAGTGAGAGAGAGCCAAAGGTCATTCAGCAAAGATAACACCAAAACCCGAAACAGCATTGACACCAGCAAAACACAGGTTGACCACAGCCATCTGTTTCAGTTCAAAGAGCGACCCTGTTGATTGAGGACTTTGAGCGGGATGCATCCTTCTCAAACAGCTTTAGATCCTCTTTAAATCCTAATCTGATGAGCAGATTATGACACCTATGACGGATACCAAACTAAGAATGCATTCAGAGGACTTCTTCTATTTTTGAACAGCTGTTGTAAACTGGATATCCACTGACACATTCAACCGAAGGTCTCCAGTTTATAGGGTCACTGTTCAGACTGGAACACTTGGAGCTGACAAGAGACACATTCACACTATCAGGCTCAAAGAAGACCATTGATTAGGTGGCTGCTCCACCAATCAGAAGCACTTCAGCACTGCAGCTGCAGAGTGAAGGGGCCTCTCTGATGGTCTTGAAATACCAAATACCAATACCAAAATAACCAAGAGACTGCATCACTTCAAACTAAATAACTAAGAAGACTCAGAACGATCATAAAGCGTGACCCACATTACAAACAGACCCAGGACAGGAGGACTCCAGGACACACCTGAGATGAGAGAGACGTAAAGAGGAGGTGGGGAGACACGATGAGGAGTTCTTGGATAGCTGCTGGGATCGATAACCCTAATAGAACAGGTTCATTAGTGTTCAGGCTCTGTTCTCACTATCACACCTTCTCTCTAATTGCTGTGAGTTATTGATTGTCGATCACACAGACGTATGAGTTTCTGTTAAACTTTTGCAAACACAGCGATGCTCTCGCAGCAGCCTGCAGCAGAGAAGTGCCCGAGTGCGCACAAAGTCAATATGTGATGATGCTGCTCATTAATATGTGCTACTCACACACTGTGGATGGATCCACACTGTCCTCCAGGCCCACAGAGGCTTTCTGTCAGGGAAAGAGTTGGTTCATGAATCACACCTGTCAGTGTGCATGCTCTGTCTTTGAATCTGATAGAAGTACTCTCTCGGGATGTTTGTTGAACTGTCTTTTAAAACAGAGCCACCATCACCAAAACAAGCAGTCGGACACAAGAACACGACAGTGATTAAATCTCTGCAACAAAACAGGACCAAGGCTGGAGACCACCTGATCACAGCCATTATATCAAACCAACCCACTGCAGAAGAACCTGTCTCATCCCTTCTGCCTGTTAACTCTGTGGGAAAAAAGTTATAATAGAATGGAATGGATGCTTCACACACTGAACAGGGAGAAGTTACTATAACCAGTTAGTGATCAAGTCATTAAACTTACCAGTTTGACCATATGTGGTCTTGGCTTGACTGACTGACAGGTGGATGACCTGTAGCTTTTAGGCGGATAAAGACCCGCCTCTTGACCTCATCCTGACTCAAACAGACAGGATCAGTTCAGGATTTTTTTATATGGCCCCGTCGATGGTGGGCTTTAAACCTCTGCTTCAGAAACAAACAGGTGACATCACAGAGAGAACGACCATGTTTTATATTGACTATCATAAAACCCAATCACAATGTTGATTGTTATTCTGTGGTAAAAAGGTTGGTGTCCGTCTCAGGCTAGTGAAATAGTAAATAAAATGATGTAATAATAGATGTGTGTGTGTGTGTGTGTGTGTGTGTGTGTGTGTGTGTGTGTGTGTGTGTGTGTGTGTTGTTAAGCTTTTTTTATGTACGTTCCTTGCTCTCTGACATTTTTTAAGGCTTAATAAAACAATATTAATGTCAAAATTGACCCAGACTGGACTGTAAAGTCATAGAATATGAACAGTATGTAAGGTTAACAGGCTGTGTATGGTGAACAGGTGGTTGTGCCAATTAGAATCCCTAGAGATGAGCTGGTCTTCCATGCTGTGCATTGGAAAGACATCAGTGTCTGGGAATAAAGCAAGGTTTCACAGAAGAGAGGAACCTTTGAGCCCTGGATATGAAGATTAACAGGTAAGTTTGACCCGTTCTGCCTACTCAGCCTCTGCCTCAGGTATCCTCTTTGTCTGACATCACCTTACTGTGGCTGCTCTTCACTGAAGTAGGTGAGGGAAAAAAAGACCTGGAGTCCTAACAGGGCTGTCTACAGACCAACGACAGCGCATCTCCAACAATCGGGGGTCATGTTTGTGGATATGTTGTCATGCCTGAACACCTGTACCTGTGCACTTCCTGCTGCTCTCGTCCTTTTTGGAGGAGCTCATCAGTTTGCAGTTGAAGTTCTCCTCCCAGTACTCAGCGAACCACACATTCCTGCGGTTGTTCTCTAGAGTCCTGGATGTGAAGTAGGCATCGAACCCTGAAAGAGCAGAAAACAGGGGTCAGACAGACAGAAACAGAGAGTCTTAACACTGAGATCAAAAACAGAACAAACAGCATATAATGAGACAGACAAACTGGACTATGACTGTTTCACTGAACAGCATGTTTGTCCTGATGCACACCTCCACCTCTCTGCTCCAAACTGAAATCACTGCCTCTGTTTACATCTTCAGTCCGCTGGTGTCAACATGAATAACATGTAAACATGCTTAGATAAGTGACAGAGGAAGGTTTTAATGTGATGAGAGATGTCAGAGGTCAGCAAACACACGACAAACAAAAGATGATGAAGGCTGCTCCATCTGTTGGAGGTGAAGTCTGGTATTTTAACAGCTGGGCGGGATCTTGGCTCAAATCCCAGGGTGTGTTTTCTCTGATTCATGGGATGTTTGACGTGAGAGATACTTGCTGTTTTTATAAAAGGGGTTTGAAGGGTTAATTAAATAATTAAAGGGTTTGGCCTTCAGTCTTCATTAAGAGAGGACAGGAGAGTGGAGTCAGAAGGAAAGTGTGTGGGGGAGTGCAAGGGGCCACAGTTTGGACTTAGACCCAGGCTGCTACCTTGAGGACAAAAGCCTCTGTACATGGGGTGCAAGACTCTAACCACTAATGCTAATACACCAGATGTGTTGCCAGTCCTGCTCTGCTCTGTTGCATGTTGACTGTGTGCTCTCTCATCCATCAGCTCACTCCGGCTGTGTGTTCAGTCCGGCTCGTATCAGGACCTCCAGGCAGCTGGAGTCCTAGACTGAGGAGTTCCCTGGATTCCCACCCCAGTGATGATCCTCTCCTGGTTCATGTTGGGCTGTAAAACCTCAAACCTGTTGACTCCTGGTCTGGCTCCGCACATTATG
Organism: Labroides dimidiatus; assembly: GCA_030710495.1. NCBI lineage: Eukaryota > Metazoa > Chordata > Actinopteri > Labriformes > Labridae > Labroides > Labroides dimidiatus. The sequence goes on from CM061143.1 coordinate 37,739,616, forward strand.
TCAGTTTGTTGTTTGAGTCCGGATAAAATTCATCTGGGTTGGCCACACTGTGTTTTACTTTGAAAGTCACTGGATGCTTTTAAGTAGTTTTCGTTCACTATTTCCTGTCCTGCTCGATCTGTCCTACGGTGAATCACAGATTCAGCATCTAGCAGAAACAGAAAAGCTGCGTATATGCTGCGAGGGACATAGTTGTTATATTTTGACCGTAAGAGCACCACTAGTGGCATACTTTAGATCGACATGAGCTGGTTTCTGACATGATTGTTAAATAAATAAATAAATAAATAAATAAATAAATAATACATCCAGGAGTTTTGCCCAAGAAGTTTCCAGATACTCAGGAGGCTGGATGTGATGTCAAAGAAGTCAAGGTGAAATATTTCCAATTATATTCAAGCTCAAACCCCAAATCCTTTATTTTTTTCTTCTACATGTTTTGACTTTAGCGGCTGCATCGTCAGGGCGCAGCCCAGACAAGTGTCAAGTCAGGGGAGCAATGATCATCTCCTTTTTACGTTGTCTTTGTTGTCCACTGACTCTGACCTGACAGATCTGACAGAGCAGGAACAAAACGGAGCAGAGTCAGAGGAAGTTGACACGAAGTTGACAGACGTGAAACCTGTCAGCTCTGGTACCCTGACAGAGTGGAGATGGACTGTAAACAGACTGGTGGAATTTAGCCATTATCCGTTTGACCTTGTTTCTCTCTCCACTCCTGGCACATTGGTCTGTTTGAAAATTCATGACTTTCTGATTGGTAAAGAGGGCAGTGAAGTTTAACCTGAAAAATGTTGGCAGACGACACAACAGAGTCGTATGTTTTTTGTTTTTTTTTTGTTGTTTTTTCTGCAATTCAGCTAACGATATTGTCAAAAGTAACTAAACGTACTCACAGTATAAAGACATTCAGATTCAGACTGAGAGACACCAGCAACTCCTGTCTTCAGTGGAGCCAATAGACATTACGACCTGTTTACCTGCTGCAGGATGGACTCAATTATTTAGTCCCTAAATTAAAAAAGGAAGGCACTGATTTAAAAAGACTGGAGTCACCCATAAAAGGAAATCAGCTTTCCCCCTGCATCACGACACAGGCGTGCCACAGCAGCAGAGCTGTGTGCAGCGTTTGGTACTCAGAGGTTTGGCAGTCAGGGGGATGAATAGAAACGAGCTCACATTCACCAGAAATAGCTGTGAACATGTAACCTCTGCACAGAATCACAAAGAGCTCCAAGATGTGGAAGGTGGTGAGTGGGTTCATAATCACATAAGTCAATTAAGAGATTATCGGTGACTATGACGATAAACAGGCAGAAACACAGGAAATAGGTCAAAGGAAAGAGAGAAAATAAAAGCCTAAATAAATGACATTGATTATAAAATAATGAACAATCTCAAACGAGATCAGAGTCAAAGCAGTACACTTGGCAAAAGCTCTAATATATTCCACCTGCTGTGAAGATGTCTATCTCCTTTGTGCACACTTTTTTTGTATACTAGAAAAGGAAAATTCACACACACAAACACATAGTACCTTTGTTGAACTGTAGATTTATCAACAGTAGTAATCGTTGCTGAAGAAAATAAGAAAACCTTTTTTTTTTTTTTTTAAAACAATTTTCATTTTCTTTTTAACTCTTTGTTAGGAACTGGATTGCATATTTCCATAAAAAGAAATAATTCTATACATCTGAAAATCTGAGTGGAAATGGGTGATAACTAATAAAAGAGAAACAGTCCAGAAAAAAAGGGGACCTGAACACAATGCAGCTCAATAATATCTAAATATCACCACAGCATACAAATTTGAGAAACGTTTCTATGAGGTGTTAGAATTTTTTAAAGTTTGACCACATCCCATCTGGAATGAAAAGAGAGGCAGAGTTTTTGACTTGTACTGCAGCCAGCCACCAGAGGGGGCAGTTTTTGTGGTGACCTCAGTTTGAGCCGAGTAAGATGACGTACATTTTTTTCACAGTCTATGGTTAGTATCAGGAACAGAGAACGACAGCTCTCCTCAGTCCGGGTCCAGATTAACTCTGATCCTTTTGGAGACGATTCTGAACTGAGAGATGAGTGGATTGAGCTGATGGTGAGCCTGCTGAACATATACCATCATAGAACCATATTCCCCAGAATCCAGAATTAAGGTCTTCTGTTGACTCTGTTAACACTCCAAGTACCCAGACTGCCCTGTTTCCAACCTCAACATCCCAGCTGTGAGTCTCTGAGTTAAAGCCCTCAGAGCCCAGGACAGAGTAGAGCAGAGATGATCAATCCTCTCTGGATTATCAGGAAGCTTCTGTTTCTCTCCTGGTCTCCCACAGGTCAGATCTTCAGACAGGATGAGTTCTGATCCAGTAGTGTTTGGGTCCAGAATGACAGGACTGTAGGAGACCATGTCCTTCATCTTGTTCCAGATGTTGAAGCTCAGGTTCTCCAGGTGTTTGGCCACATCTATCAGACCTTCTGGGGGCAGCTATATATCCTTCAGCAGGGGGCGCATGCTGGACTCTTTCCACTAACATAACATGCATGCCTGTACAGATACTCATGCTCCTGTTGAGACTCAGTAAATAAGAAATGCAATAAAAAATGCATTGTTTTCTCTTGAATCCAACCTGCTTGAAGTTCAGAGTCAAGCTTCCACAGTCTCTGATGGTTCAGGGGGTCCATGTCATCTGCTGCTGCTGGTCCGCTGGGTTTTTTGAAGTCCAGAGTCAACGCCGACTTTTACTGGAAACCTTAGAGCTCTTTGTGCTTCATCTGCTGATCAGCTTTATGGAGGTGTTTGTTTCATTTTCCAGCAGGACATGGCTCCTGCCCACAGCGCCAAAACCACCAAAAACATTTTTCAAGCAGTTCGTTCAGAAACGATCAAAACAGTGAAAGAGTTGTTTCATGCTATGATTCAGATGGATGAACATCTCCAGAACTCCTGAGATGTTGTCTTTGCATCATTCTGTTCTGTGTGTAAAAGAGGCAGGGTGAGTACAAAGTGCTGCTTTTTTTTTCCTTTAACAGAATGTCACTTTCTTAGCATTTCAAAAAGACAACAGAAATCAGTCTGATTTTTTTCTTTGTTGACAGCATTATCTTATCCTCTAGATTATTCAGATCCCCAGAACAGGAGCAGGACATTGATTTACAAGCTGAAGGAGTGCTCTTCATCATGTCCTTATTGTTCCTTTGAGTAGATTCCTCTTATCACGGATGATGCTCAGACATCCATCACAGTGTGCCATGATGTCACTGATGCACACAGCATTTAAATTTCTAATGTCTGAAACAAGGATCCCGACCTCTATAAGATTTTCTGTGTGGAGCTGAGAGACGGCAAGGGGGAGGCATTGGAGGGTGAGTTTGAGAGGGAGCTGGATGTGATGGAGGTTAAAGACAGACATTAAAGAGAGAAACAGAACTGAGGAGAAGAAGAGAGGAGTCCATTACAGTCGGGATCTAATTCATCTCAGTCTCTCAGTGATGGTATCTTGCTCAGATAGCCTATGGCCCCTGGTGACTCTGGGAGGAGAGATATTGAGCCGCCTCCTCCTGCCCGGGGCAAATATTCAATCTGAGGGCATCTCTGAGTTGACAGCTCTCCTCTCTGGATGCACATTTCCTCAGAGTGTGTTTCAAACAGTGACTTCTAAAAAAAGAAAATCAGCACACAGGTTTGAAACCTCTCCAACAGGAGAAAGAATGTTTTTAAACACTTCTTATAACAGATGTTATACATGCACATTGTTTCATTAACATTTAGTTAACTTAAACATTTAATTCATCTTTACAAACAAATCATTTAGCAAATGCTTTAAAGAGAGATCATTCTGCAGTGCAGAGGAACCGAGTAAAGACTTCGAATGTACCATACCCCTACAATGGTCTCAGGCCTGGTTGAGTGATTATTTGCTACTGAGAGCTGACTTTTTACACTTCTGGTTACTACCGTCTGATATCATCATGACATGTTACATATTTCCCATTAACTGTAAAGAATTATGTGAGATACGATGCTATGAGAGATGTGAATATACATAGCTCTGTTAGCTTTGTGAAGAGGCTGCACCTGCATGCTTAGCTCATATGGAGTAGACTCAAGATCCTCTCATGTTGTTTTGACTCTGTTTGAAACAGTTTGTTTTACTTATGACTGGTTGGCTGAGCCATCAGTCAGTATGTTAAAGAGAAATGAACCATTCAAAAGCACAGTGGTGTAATTATTCTACAGCAGAGTGACAGTATTAGCTTAAAGACACAGGCATGGATTTACTGCAGTGTGTTAATGTCAGACTTTATCCAGGCTGTGATAGGTCTGACAGCTCTAAAAAAGACGTAAAAAGTTTCATCATAGAGTCCCTCTCTGCTGCTTCATCCTCCATCATGTCAAAAATTGCACACTGCATGCAGAAAACTTTGACCATTGCTTACTTAAATCGTATCTATTACTTAAGCTTACTTAAGCTCATCTATTTATGATCTGGATGATATTGATTTGTATTTACTAGTTTTATGTGTAAATTGGGGCTATCTTTCTGTATTAACATTATCAGTCACATGACTTCTCCAGGACAAACAAACTGTCCACCCAGCGTGTCCTCTCCGTCTCTGTAGCAGGATGCTCTGCTAACTGTTTCTTTCCTTCTTTCATGCAGCAGACAGACACCTTTGATTCACAATCTGGGGCAGCCGTGTTGGTTATCTCTGAAGAAACTCTGAATGACACAGATTTCAGTCCCCGTCTCTGCGGACATCTGTGCTGCTGCTTTCTATTTAAAAGTCTCTCTTTTTGAAACCATAAATAATAAATGTACACAGAGAAATCTCAGCTCTGATTCAGTCTGATATAAGCCATAAAAGTTTAGTTTTCAAATAATCTTTAACAGCAGGAGGACTCGTAATGAGAGCGTCTGAATAATCCTGATATCATACTTTAACATTTAAAGCGTCTTTATGAGTTTAGGCAAACCTCCACCAGCTCTGCAGCTGCAGAGAACAAATGAAGAGACATTAAATCGCGTCTGACTGAAGGGCAGATAATTCCTGCGGCATTTCCTCACAGCCTGAGAGGAAACTGAATTAGAAACGTCCTTGTAATTACTCTTCGGGAAGGAGCATTAGTGCAGCGGTATGCAGAGCATTCTCAGGGAAAACTGGGGATTCAACAATAATTGCATCTGGATGTAACCTCAAGGGCGAACACGGTGTTTGATCTTAATTTATATGAATCCCTGATGGGACTTAGCCTACTTTATGGAGCACATAATGTGAGATCTTCAGGTCCTGAGGAGAAGCTGCAGAGCCACTGAAGAGAATAAAAAGCACCTCCTCTATTGTTCAATAAACATAAAGAGCAGACTGTTTTATACTGCCCAGTAAAAACTCTGCTTTTACTGCTCTGTGGAGGTATCCAGGTTCCCTCACAGCTTTAATCAGAGAGGTTTCATATCCATTAAAAGAAGCATTAAAAAGAAAGTATTCCAAGATACAGTGTCTGTGCATTACGCCTGTGTGTTTACACCAGTAACCGACTGGACTGCCTGTTTCCAAGAGTCTGTAGAAGTAGGTCTAAAGGTCTGAACGTAGAAACTCAGAACCCTGAAGACTCAAGGAGCAAGTTCTGGAGCTATGAAAGTGACGGCAAGTGTCAAATAGAGTCTGTCTCCAGCAGTCAGTCAGTCTTTGTTCATTTGTATTTCAGTTACTGTCTCTTTAAGAGTCTCCAAAGTTCTCATGGACTCAGTGTTCTTGAAGCTAACATTCCAGAATGTTCCTCCAAAGATCAGAAAACAGAGCAGGACGCTTCTGATTAGTCAGTGTTAGTTCATGATGCCCTTTACCAATTAGTTTCTCAACAATCAGTGATGTCACAGATGTGACTTTTGTCTCATCCTGGGATTACTCTGACACACAGTGACCTCACAGATTGAAACTCTGACCATGAACACCAACCAACATGTGAACTTCCTGTTTGTCTGTAAAATATGAACATGTGTTTCTGCCATATTGATGAAGAGTGTGACATTAGATTCATAAATTTCCTGAACAAGGTTCACAAACCTTTTCATGAAGCTGGTGTCTATGTTTAGTATTTCTCTTGTGCTTGATCTTGAATATAGGGCCTCAGCTTACTGACTGACTTTGTAGTAGCACTATACTTTCTGTTTTTGTCTCCTTCACTAATGTTTGTGTCTGCTACCATGTGTAGCATCACGTTGTGGGATTATAATGAGAGCAGAATTATCCAGCACAGACATGAAGCGTGCTGGTCTGAGTTGAAGCATGTCAAAATGCAGGTCTCCGTGCTGGAGTTCGTCACTCACTCTTCTTCGCTTGGCACTCTCAGAGAGGTGGAGTGTTTTCTGGGTCAGGGGTTTGGGTGATGGTGTGACATAAAGCGTGTCAGACTGTTGTGACATGTTGAATCACTAGCCTGTCGACCAGAGCGGAGACAACACTGTGAGGTGTTCAGGGTCAGAAACACAGTCTGACACTGTTTGTGAAAACAGCGTCACAGCTATTTGGGTTTATTTTCTGCTCCACTCCCACAGAGATGACAGCTTTTCTGTTAATGAGGCTTTATCGTTAATCTACTCAACAGTCGGGTTCAAACATGACATTTATTCCTAGAGAGAATGACGTTTTGATTTAACATGAAATAAGAGTTAAAAAAAACAACCCAGAGACAGATTTTCTAAAACCAAGTTGACTTTCTGAGCTGCGTTAAAACGTGTCACTTTGAGGAGTTATTTATAGTTTCATGCACTTTTTCATTACACTTCAGGTAAACTGGAAAAGTTAGTTTCTTTAGGAATGATGCCTGCTGAAATAATGAATAGATGCTGATCTTAGCATCAGGCACTGAACACTGTTTCGATCAGATGGATCTGAATTATCTCATCAACTCACTGAAGTCTTTTTAAACACGTTTTCTGAAAGCTGAAACACAAACCAGCTGGTCTGAGTGAACAGTTAAACTTCTCACACTGATGATAAGCTGTCTTTGCCCTGGGCTTTAGCTGTCAGGCTCACAACCACCATCAACCCTGATTTTCAGGACTTATGAGTCAACTTCATGACGAGTAGTGATGGCTCAGACTCAGGTATTGAGTGAACTATTAATTTATAAACTGTTTGAATGTTTCTTATTTATTTTGTAAAAGGCCCTGATCATTTATTCAATTTTACAGCAGAGGTAAACAAAGATCAGGAGCATGAAAGGAAGACAGCTTGGTTGTCAGCTAGACTGCTGGTCTTTACCTTCCTTGGTTTTCAGGAGTTCACTGCAGTTACCAAGATGTTCATCTGTGCTGACAGTTGACCTATGGTTGAGTCCCGCCCTGAAATGCTATGAGCCAATCACAGTGTGTATATCCATTCACATACACCCAGACATTCTCTGTCTGAGCGTCCAGTTTTCATTAGGATTTATAATACTTTTGCTAGATAGCTTGAAAGTGGTCACATGGTGTTCATGGGGTACATGCAGCTCTGTCACAAGGTATCCTGAGAGTATGGGTGTCGGAGTGTATTTTTAACCCTTTCCTTGAGCCACATATCAACCATAAAAATGTCTTCTTTGGATAAAGTTGTGCTGTAGACCACGACATCAACTCAAGGTGATTAAAATAAACAAGGATGTACAGGACAAAGGGCTCTAGTTAAACTAACGTTAGCTTCTGGAGCTTAGCTTCATTAGCTTATCTGTAATAGCCATAGACTGTAAAAAAAAATGGACGTCATTTCGCTCGGCTCAAACTGAGGTCTTTTTCGTTAGTTATTGGAGGTTAAAAATGGAGTGAAATGTCACATTTTGTCACGATGAGTGACAGTTGCTGTTCTTGCAATTTTCTTCAGGAGAGTAAAATACATCAGGAAGGAAAGTTGAGAAGCAAGTAGACTGTCAAAAGGGAAAAAAAAATGTTTTTGTCACCCCCCCTCAGATTTTCTCAGAGTCCCTCACAGTCTTTACTGCGTAGATGGTTTCACCTCACCCATGTTGAGCCATGAGTTAGCTTTGCGCTAGCTGGATGATGTGTTACAGAGTCATATCACACCTCATTGTTGTGTCAGACCTTAGCCATGTCGTGACCAGTAGACTCAGCAAACATCAGAGTGACTGCAGGTTGTGACACATGAGGAGCATGAGGAGCGGATGACTCAGTCTCAATGAGCACAAAAAAGTTTGAGGGAGCGATCAAAAATCAGAACAGGTAGCTCAAAAAAAGCATGCAGGAAATGACAGAAGCTCTCAGCATGAACTTGTGAACCTGCTACCCTCACTGTAGCTCCTCACAGCTGTCAGAAACAAACAAGCAGAGTCAGATAACAACATTACAGAAAGGATCCCTGAAGAGAGAGAGAGAGAGAGAGAGAGAGAGAGAGAGATAGCTTTCTGAACTTGGGCGTTCAATCCATTCCTGTTATGTGTTGAGGCCATTATGATCCCCGTCAGTCTTGAACCATGATGTTTCTATGTGTGTGTGTGTGTGCGTGCGTGCAGCTCTGACCCTCTGATTGTAAAGACTAATCAGAGTAATCCAGTGAGCATGCTCTCCTCACATGTCAGATGATTGCTGCTCCAGCACAGTTATAATTTTTTCTCCAGAGGGGGAGCAGGAAAAGTTTCCTCTCCACTCTCTGCTGCTTATTTATTGATTGAACAATTTGAATTACACATACACACACACGCGCACGCACACACACACACACACACACACACACACACACACACACACACACACACACACACACACGTGTATTTCACCCTGTTAAACACATCCTCTAACTTTTAACGACATCATTAATCCGTGTCCCTCTCCGCCTCTTCTGGCTCATCTTCCTCACCTCTCTCTCTCTGCCTGTCAGGAGGCCTCTTCAAGCTTTAATTGGCCCACAAATAACAACAAGCCTGATTTTTTAAAGTTTTGCTACTGAATAGAGTATTGATATTTTGACTGGAACTCTACAAAGTCATATTTTTTTCTCTTTAAATGACCCTTTGGGCGACGACTTAACTGACAGGTGAACTGTGTGTGTGTGGGTGTGTGTGTGTGTGTGTGTGTGGGGGGGGGGGGGGGGGGTTCAAGCTGAGACAAACAACCACAGCTTATCCAGAGGATTATCAAAGAGGGGCATTCAGCTTTCTCTGTCAGGAAACATGGATATGAAGTAACAATGCTGGATGTTTGGATTGTCACACCTCTACATATTCATATGTTGTAGAAATCTCTGAATCTGTAAACTGATAAAAAAAACAACAACAAAAAAAACCTCATGAAATGATGAGGTTATCACATAGGAATAAACACACACACACACACACACACACACACACACACACACACACACACACACACACACACACACACACACACACACACACACACACACACACACACACACACACACACACACACACACACACACACACACTGTCATGAACCATGAACCAGAGGAGGACGCAAATGCAAACTCAGAATCAAGATCCAGTAAAAGCAGAAGGGTTTATTAAACAAACCAGGGTCAGTTCACAGAGCAGGTAGTCATCCAGGCAGGGTTCGGTACACGGGATCAGGCAGTCAGACAGGCAGAGTTCGGTTCACGGGTAAACAATCCAAGACAAAGGTATCCAGGAGACGTGAGGCAAAGAGCAAAATCCAAAAGCAAAAACAAGGTTCAAAAATTCAAGACAAGACTGTGGCATAAAGGCTGGTACGAGGACTGTTAGGTACAACGAACTGGCAACGAGACAGTGAGACACATGAGGTTAAATACAAGAGGTAATGAGGGGTGATGACACACAGCTGGGGAAGACAATCAGAAATCAGGTGTGACAGACAGGGCAGACAGGAACAAAGCTAAAAGACACAGACAAGAGTACATGATTTCAAAATAAAACAGGAAACCAAAACATGACTCTGAATGTGCAAAACAACAGAAACTTGACAGACATGACAGTACCCCCCCCTCAAGGGCCGGCTCCTGACGGCCCAAGAGCACCAGGATTCGAGGCAAGAATGTCTTGAATGAGTGAGGGGTCCAGGACGAAACGGGACGGAATCCAGGAGCGCTCCTCTGGACCGTACCCCTTCCAGTCCACCAGGTACTGGATCCCCCGGCCCCGACGACGTGCAGACAGGAGTTTCTTCAATGTGAAGACCGGCTCGCCATCCACGAACCGGGGGGGGGTGGAGGGGGCTTGGCTGGAGGGCGCAAAACACTGGTCTTGACATGGTTGACATGAAAGGTGGTGTGGCTCCGCATTGACCTTGGTAGCATTAACTGGACCGCTGCAGGATTAACCACCCTCGAGATAGGAAACGGACCAACGAACCTGGGAGCCAATTTCCTGGACTCCACCCGGAGTGGCAGGTTCCGGGTGGATGGCCAGACCCTCTGACCTGAGACGTACTTGGGGCAGCAGACCTCTTCTTATCCGCAGCAACCTTGTAGACCGACGAAGACTTGGAGAGGACTAGGCGAGCCCGCTTCCAGGTTCTCCGGCAGCGCTGGACCAAGGCCAATGCGGACGGAACAGAGGAACCAGAGTCAGTCCATGAACCAAGGTTCTGTGAGGGCATGATGCAAAGTCCTTTTTCTAATTCCTGATTCGCACGTTCACACTGCGAAATGAAAGGCTTGATGTCACCCGACTCTCCGAAAAAACGTTCAGGCTGAGATAGCTGACTGCAAGATCCTGATGGACCAGACTGCGCAGGAAGCTCCGACACCGCCCCCGGAGTCGAGGAGGAGGTACTGGGAGGAACAGAAGCGCGCTGATCCAGCTTCTCCTGAAGCAAGGAAACCCATGAGCCAAGCGTAGTCACCATGGAGTCCTGGCGTTCAGCTAGGTCTCTCAGACTGGAGCACAGGACCGCCAACTGCTCCTCTTGCCGAGCGAGACATTGGCCCTGTGCCCAGAGAGCTTGGCGGATTTGATCCGAGTTCGCTGCGTCCATGACTGGCCAGTTCGTTCTGTCATGAACCATGAACCAGAGGAGGAGGACGCAAATGCAAACTCAGAGTCAAGATCCAGTAAAAGCAAAAGGGTTTATTAAAACAGACCAGGTTCAAAAACACAGAGCAGGTAGTCAGCCAGGCAGGGTTCGGTACACGGGATCAGGCAGTCAGACAGGCAGAGTTCGGTACACAGGCAACAATCCAAAAACAAGGCAAAGGTATCCAGGAGACGTGAGGCAAAGGGCAAAATCCAAATACAAAAACAAGGTTCATGAGCAACAAGACAAGACTGTGGAAAAAGGCTGGAACGAAGACTGTGAGGTACGACGAACTGGCAACGAGACAGTGAGACACATGAGGTTAAATACAAGAGGTAATGAGGGGTGATGACACACAGCTGGGGAAGACAATCAGGAATCAGGTGTGACAGACAAGGCAGACAGGAACAAAGCTAAAAGACAGAGACAAGAGTACATGATTTCAAAATAAAACAGGAAACCAAAACATGACTCTGAATGTGCAAAACAACAGAAACTTGACAGACATGACACACACACACACAAACACACACACACACACACACACAAACATATATAAAATGAAAAAAAAAAAAAAATCTCTCCCTCGCCCACCCTGGGCGGTACTGTCTCCCTCAAGCTCGGGTCCTCTACCAGAGGCCTGGGAAGCTGAGGGTTCTGCGCAGCTGTTCCTAGGAGTGTGCACTTCTGGACGGATATCTCAGATGTTGTTCCTGGTATCTGCTGGAGCCATCCACCCAGCTTGGGTGTTACAGCCCCCAGTGTCCCAATCACAACTGGCACCACTATTGTCTTCTGTCTTCTGATTTTTATCTACCAGGACTATGTCAGGCTGATTAGCTAGCATCATCTTGTCAGTCTGGATCTGAAAGTCCCACAGGACCTTGGCCCGCTTGTTCTCCACCACCTTAGGAGGTGTCTGCCATCTTGTATATATATATGCCATCATATATATATATATATATATATATATATATATATATATATGGAGTGTTACTACGCTAGTAACCCCACTGAGAGAAGAAACATGCAGAGGATGTGGGATAAATGGATGCTTCAATACCCCACATCGGCCCTGACTAAGAAACACCTAGTAGCTTAGTGTTCCAATATCCATAAGAAGAAGTTGTTATTGGAATCAGAGATCGCAGAGTTGCAACGCACCTCTACCAAGGTACAAATATGCTATGACATGGATGAGCCAGGACGACTGGTCAGTGTGGTGGTGAATTCAGCATCACCCCCAACCAATGAGATTGGGTACCAAGCCCCAACACAAGGGCAGCTGACCTGACAGAGAAGATCAATCATTTCTACAACAATTGATCTCACTTTTTGGGTGTGTCTAAAAGCGCCAGTCTCCTCTCTCCTCACTCCTCTGCGGCACTGGAGTTACTTTCTGAGGCACCATATTGAAGGATGTCCCAAAGTGGTCAGAGGAAAGAGGAGAGAGGAGACATGAGAGCTGGCTTTACAAAAGTTGTTTCACCGACAGACACGCCCCCATATGGGATATCACTCACTGATTGGACGCTGCAGTGGCTTTGCCTTGAAACTCTGAAACTTCTGATCACCGGAGTTTAATGAGAGCGAAAAGACGGAGCTGAAAACAGTCAGTATCCAGAGGATAATCCTGAAACAGGTCATAAAGCTGGAGTTAAAACAGTTTGATGTGAGTTTAAAGCACAAAATACTGAAGACAGCCGTCATCAAATCAATATAACAGAGGATCATTGATTTCCTTGCATGTCCCCCATGCATCTCTAGTCGGAGGGACTAAGATGCAAGTGGAGAAAAGAAGGATGAAACTTCGGTGCTGTGAGACACACCCTTTAAACTGGCTGAATGGAACAGAAGGCTGTTTCTTATTCCTGTGACCATGTCAGATAGATAATTGAGACCTTGGCAGAATCCTCTGACATCATCGTACACAACATGAATCAGCAATTTGATTTCAACTATGATAAAAAAAAAAACTTAGCGGGGAATTTTTTTTGAAAATTAAAAAGCAAATGACATTTTCTTCTTTATTTTAGTATAGTCGATGAATGAGGACTTTATGAAGTTCATCCATCAATCCCTCTTTTTCTGTTCAGGTTGGCTGGAGCCTATCCCAGCTGTCTTAGGACGAGGGTTGGGTCACACCCTGGACTGGTCTCCAGCAAATCACAGGGCTGACAACCTTTTACGCTCACACCTACGGATAATTTAGAATCACTAGTTCACTAGAATCACTGTCTCGCCCTCTGGGTGGGGTCACTGTCCCCGTGCCACGTAGGCCCACGTGGCAACGTGGGCCGGGACAGGGCGTCAGGGCAACCGTGGGGTATTGGCTCCCTCATGGCAGGGTTGCCCGATGGCATCTCTGCCTTCCTTACAGGTCGGGGCCCGGAGTGGGCTGGGGGGGACTTGCCGGCTGGGGCCCGGGTGGAGGTCCCGCGGTCCTCCTGTGGGGGGCGGTGCCCTATGGGTGGTTGTCCTGTGATGGGTCTGGGGCACCTGCTGGGTCGGGGGCTCTGGTGCTGTGGTTCGCCGGTGGGGGTGCCCCTGCTGTGCTTGCCTGCTCGTGGGGGGCCATCTTGGTCGTCTTCTGTGGATGCTGGGGCTTGGTGTGGGGGGGGCTTTTCGATGTCAACCCCCAGGCTCCTGCATGGTGTCTTGACAGACGGGGCTGGTCCTTGCTGGCTTTGCCTCTTACTCGCACTTCACCTTTTCACCTTACACTCTTGTACACTGCACCTTTGTTTTTTTTTTTTTTTGTTTTTTTTTTTTTTTGTGTGTGTGTGGGGATGGGGGGGGGGGGGGGGCACACAACACTCAGGGCTCCTGGAGTTAGGGGAGGTAGGGAGGGGACTACCTCACCCTCCTGCCCTTTTTGTCCTCCAGTTTTTAATTACACCACATACACTAGATTGAGGGAGGGTGAGGATGGGAACAGGGGGCCGTAGGAATGGGCTCCAGTCTGTCACAGGCTGGGGCCCTGCCCTGCCCTGCTCACCTCTCTCCTGCCTGACCTTCCCTCTGTTTTTAATGCAAAACAAACATTCACCTGTTTTGGATGGGCGGGGGAGTGGGGACCGGTGGGCTCCCACTCCGCCAACCTTCCCTCTCCTAATGCACAACTTCACAAGTAGGGACACACTTAGTCACGGTGAAGGGATAATGCATCTTTGTCTGGAAGCAAAGATGCATATTAACAGGGTGGGACAAGGGGTGGAACACTAGTTTAGGCTTGGTAGGGCCGGTGGGGTCTGGCCCTGTCTGGCCACGATTCTATGCGGGTGAGCATGTTTCCATCTGGTGGGTCGGCATCGGGGGCCTCTCAGTGCGGCTGGCCTCGAGTGTCTGTGGGGGGTGGCTGGGGTGGCCCCTTGGGGGCGGGTTGGCCCTGTGGGGTCGTACGCCCCTTGGTGTGCTGTGGTACCGGGTCCCCGAACTAGCTTGCTCTGGTCTCGTTATGGGTGGCTACCTGTGGGGTGCCGCTCTGTGTTGGTGGATCCGGGCGCTTCCCTGGGCCCGTGGGCGGTGGTCTCCTGTGCTCCTCCGGGACGGGTTCCTCAAGGGGGGGGCGGAGTGTGCTCCTGGCCTCAACACTGCACGCCCTTGTCCCGCCCACCCTTGTCCCGCCCACCCTAGGTCCCCAGAGGGCGCTCGGTCCTGGGACATCTGGCTCCTGGGCTGCTGGGGGGCCCCGGTCCAGCCGTGGGGGATGTGGGGGGGCGGCTGGGTATGGGGGTATGGGGGCTGTGGGGTGGGCCGGGTGGATGGGGGGTTGGTTGGGGGTGGATGCTGGGCGCGGACCTTCCTCCCCCCGCGGCCCCCTTAGTGTCACCCTCGGTGCTTTGGGTGATGGGGGTTGGCCCCCCTCTGGGTCCGGGGGCTGTTGCTGGATTGGGTGACGTCCGGGGCCCTGGTGGTGGGTCTTGGATGTCCTGGCCTCTCGGGGGTGTCTCTGGGCCCCTAGGTATTGCAGGGAATGGTCAACCTGGGACTTCGGTGATCACCCCACATACATGCCTGCATAAGTACGCATGCTCCTGTTGGGACTCACCGAAGACAGGTGGTGTGTCCCATCAGAACATGCTGAATCACTTCTGGCACTTCTTCACTCTATCGTGAAACGCATGCCCCCTCCGTCTCTCGTATCTGCTGGTTCATGCACTTCTTTTGGGATCCCACTTCTCTGACATTCCTGAGCTTTCTTACAGTTGTCACTCCTTGAATTTTACTTAGAACAACACAGCACTTGGACTGCTATTTAATATCATCAACATTACCTGTTTGCCCTTTTCCCTGTCTGTCCTTTCCCCCTCTTTGTATCCTCGTCTGTCCTCTTTCCTGTTTGTCTTGTCTCGTCTTATCTGTCACTAATTTCCCCTCCTTCACACTGTGGTATAGCACGGCCCTCCCCTCCAGCTCACATCGGGGAATAAATAAAGTTTAATTTGATGGAGTAGCCTACAGGGAGGGCTGGTGATGGTCACTGATGGCAATGAATCATAACTATCTATGCTTCACTGCAATAATAAAAAAATGCATTGGTCTTTAAACGTTGGCATTGGACACAGTGTTCAACTATAGGACATATGCAGACAAGGGGAAAAAAAAAAAAAAAAAAAAAAAAAAAAAAAAAAAAAAAAAAAAAAAAAAAGAATCACTAGTTAACCTGATGAGCATGTTTTTGGACTGTGGGAGGAAGCTGGAGCACCTGGAGAGAACCATGAGGAGAGCATGCAAACTCCACACAGAAAGGCACACAGACAGGCCTGAACCGGGATTCAAACCAGTGACCTTCTTGGTGTGAGGCAACAGCCCTAACAGCTGTGTAACTGTGCAGCCCATTTTCAAATTTGAAATCTAGAATGCAAATTCAATAAATTAATCATTGTTTTATTTTTGAGTCAAATCATACATCCAAGTTAAAAAGCATTTTCATAATTCTCGCAGCTTCCATAGGTACCTAGCCTCCATGACAAGAGGGATGTATGACTGTGAAGTAGTCGATCCTGAGTGTTGAATATGACTCTGTTAGCTCTGATCTGACTCCGCACAGTGAACTTTGGACATATTTCCCCTCCCCGTCTCTCCTTTGCTTTCTGTGATGAAAGAAGCAACTCCAGGTTTAAAGAAGGCAGAGGTTGGTTTCCCACAGATGACGAGTCCTTCTGTGCAGAGGTCATCACCATGCTGGCCAGGCGTGAGGCGGCTGTGCTGCAATTGATTGTGACGTGTGTGTAGAAATCACTGCTGTGCAGCAACCTGCTTATTTGGCTCCATCTCAGCTACGGAGATGCAGCGTGTCCGTGTGAGTGTGCGTGCGTGTGTGTGTGTGTGTGTGTGTGTGTGTGTGTGTGTGTGTGTGTGTGTGTGTGTGTGTGTGCTTGCACACACTGCAGAAAACTCACATTTTACCATCATTTGTACTGATTTTCACTTATATTAATCAGCTTTTTAGTGATGTAAGGTGCATATCGCACTGATAGGTCATCAGTTTTGGTGAAAGGAAGTATAACACTGTTTCTTAATCCCATAACACAAATTTTACACACACATTTTACACAATGTTACAAAAGTAACCAACAAACGTTTGTTCATCCACTAATTAACAAGCCTGAATATTCCACAAGAGTAAGTGTCAGCACTTTCACACTCAGTCACTATTTCACCGTATTCTTCTCACAGTTTGGTATCTGTGAGGCAATCAGCTTCAGGAAAGACTCACATGTAGATCTGATGTCTGCAGTGTTGTATGAACAGGTTTATTGCTGCAGTCCTGAGAAATCTTTGCTGCTGGGTGTTTTCTCCAGCAGGGCCCGAGCACATCAGAGCGTGCACTGGAGAGCTTCCAGGTGAGAACATTAGAGACGGTGCACACCGTGTTCCTGCTAGAAAGAGCTCACAGAGACCCCTCACTGAATAAATAAGTGTTGATTCAGTCAGACGACATCTGGAGCATGAAATAAAGATTCATTCTGCCACCTGCGTGCCTGTCTCTACCTGTCTCTACCTGTCTGTGTCTGTTTGTGTCTGTCTGTGGTGAAGGTAAGGTTGAGAAGAAGAAGAAGAAGAGTTTGAAATGTTTGTTTCCTTTCTTGAACAGATGTCCATGTTCAAACACAGTCAACCCGTTCCAAGAGTGACATGTTTTCAAGACCATGAAAATCTACAGATTTACGTGTGAGTTCATTCCAAACAGCAACCTCTGCTCTAAAAGTATGAAGCTGATGCTGGAGTGGTAAAATGAACTGCTATTCCTGGAGCTTCCACTAAAGTAGGAGGCACCTGGGCACCTGGGCACCTGGGCGCCCACAAGGACTACTTAAGGTGCCCGAGAGGCATGTTCTAAAAATAGTACTGCTCCCAAAGAACCTCCTTCTAGATTTTTTTTTGTTGTTTTTGCTTTACTTTTTGGATCAAAAATACTTACATAACTGTAGGTTTTAAAATGACTCCCTGTGTGCAGCATAATTATAACAGTAACAGTAAACTAACAAAACAACAAGAACTAAGAAGTCATAAAAATTCTTGTTTCCTTTGACTCAAAGCTCACTGACAGACACATGTTCTTTATGGTCCTTGTCAACAGAGCAAAGAGCTTAATATAAACAAATCAATATCAATTCAATATTCTGTTTTCTATCTGGCACCTTGAAGGCATTTGCTGGAGATCTCTTTCTGAAACATTTATGAAGCCAGGACCCTTTTTGGTTCAGCTGCAGATTATCATTAGTGTGACTGACCCAGGTGTGTAAAACCTCCTGCTCTTCTAAAATATACTCTGATCATTTTTGGACTTAGACAGTGAGTTCAGAAATATACATCAGATTTTCAGAGCATCCCACTCTGCCAAAGAAAAGTCCCCCTGTTGGTGATATGGATGGATCAGGATTTGTGAATATTGACTGCAGGGAAGGAGACGAGTCACAGATGGGTGATCCACATTGATATTAAGCGGCACTCTGCATGGACATAAATGCTTGACTTTCACCTGGGGGAACGTTAAGTCCCGTCTCTCACAGGAACTCCGTTTATTCCATCAACTGAAGCCTCTGTTTAGAATAAATCCATCTGTTGATGAGCAAAGCTACATGATGTACCTGCAGAGAGGAACGAGCTGACACTCAGAAGTTTGTCCAGACTTTTTAGACTGGGCTGCTTCAACCAGACCTGACTTTTACAGCAAGGGAAGATGAATCATGTGAGCCCACATCCCAACAAATACAATTTAATTTTTCAGAATTGTATGTATTAAAATACAGGATTACAGGCTACAGCTTTAACAAATGATAAGAATGATTTTACTCAGCCAGTCTTGCTAAATTGTCTAGTTGGAACAGATAAATAAATTATTACTGTACATTATGACTGTGTAAATCAATGTTAATAATTGTGGGGAATAATAACATTGACATAAGAGGAGTCTCTTCACATTGTATTACCTGAATATCCTTTCCGGGATTAATAATGTCTATTCTATTCTATTCTATTCTATTCTATTCTATTCTGTTCTCATTATTATTATTATTATTATTATTATTATTTTTTTTTTATTATTATTATTATTATTATTATTATATCAAACGCAACCTGTGAAATGTTGTTCTTCAAGAAGTTTGTATCAAACAAGTAGCCCTTCGTACTTCTCAGTTCCCTTGAAGTAGCCCTGAGCCTCAAAAAGGTTGGTGACCCCTGCACTAGAGGCTGTGTGCAGAAAGAAAAAAACACACACAACCCTAACTCCAATGAAGTTTGGACGTGGTGTAAAATGTAAATAAAAACAGAATACAATAATCCTATTTAACCTATAAAAGCCACATGTTCCTAAAAAGCTGGTACAGGTTCATGTTTCCACTGTGTTCCATCACCTTTCCTTTTAACAACACTCAACAAGTGTTTGTGAACTGAGGACACTAATTGTTGAAGCTTTGGAGGTGGAATTCTTTACCATTCTTGATTGATGAACAACTTCAGTTGATCAACAGTCCGGGGTCTCTGTTGTTGTATTTTACTCTTCATAATGCTCCATACATTTTCAATGGGATACATGTCTGGACTACAGGCAGGCCAGTTTAGTACCTGCACTCTTTTACTACGAAGCCACGCTGTTGTAACAGGTGCAGAATGTGTCTTGTCACTGTCTTTCTGAAATAAGCAGGGACGTCCCTGAAAAAGACGTGGCTTGGATGGCAGCATATGTTGCTCCAAAACCTGTATGTACCTTTCAGCATTAATGGAGCCTTCACAGATGGTCAAGTTAGCCATGCCATGGGCACTAACACACCCCCATACCATCACAGATGCTGGCTTTGAGACTTTGACCTGAGAACAATCCAGATTGTCCTTTTGTCAGTTTTTAATGCAGTGCTGCCCGAGGGGTCAAAGGTCACGGGCATTCAGTGTTGGTTTTCAGCCTTGCTGCTTATGTGCAGTAATTTCTCCAGATTCTCTGAACCTTTTGATGATATTATGGTCTGTAGATGATCAAATCCATCAATTCTTTGTGATTGTATGTTGAGAAACATTGTTCTTAAACTGTTGGACTATTTGCTCACGCAGTTGTTCACAAAGTGGTGAACCTCACCCCATCCTTGCTTGTGAACGACTGAGCCTTTCAGGGATGCTCCTTTTATACCCAATCATGACACTCACCTGTTTCCAATGAACCTGTTCACCTGTGGAATGTTCCAAACAGGTGATTTTGGAGCATTCCTCAACTTACCCAGTCTTTTGTTGACCCTGACCCAGGCATCAAATTCAAAATGAGTGAATGTTTGCAACAAAAAAATAAAGTTTATCAGTTTGAACAATAAATAATAACAGATCTTGTCTTTGTAGTGTATTTAGGATTTACAAATCATTGTATTCTGTTTTTATTTACGTTTTACACAACGTTCCAGCTTCATTGGAATTCAGGTTGTACACAGTCATTCAAAGAGCTGATATCTAGAACAGAAATCAACATGTTAACAGCCTGGTTCAAAACATTTCAGTCTGAACAGATCATTTCTTGTGGGTTATCTCCAAAGTAAGAAGTGAACGACCCGTGTGGTACTGAAAACCCAGAGTTCACGCTCCATTCCCCTAAATCCTGCAGCAGGATTAGCCTCAGTATGAGGATGCTTTCACATTTAACATCCTCTGGAGGTGAAAACTGACTGAAATAGTTTAATTTCCCTCTTTTCTTCCCTTTCATATGGAAAAGTCTGCTCAGCTCTGATAGCTACCCCTCCTGCAGGGCACCAGTCCAAACTCTTATTGTGTGGGGTCGCAGAAACAGCAACAAAAAGCCAATTAATGGAATCTAAAGGGGGTTTTGTTTGCTATCCACACACATGTTTGATGATCCAACAGGCTCCAGCTGCAGCTCCTTCCCTCTCAATCTCAACTCGCTCCATGACGGAGGAAGAGCAGAGTGTTTAGAAAATGTATTTCACGGCTGCTCTGCTGCAGTCAATCTGATAAACTCAGATCCATACATGCTGCTGCTGTTTCTGTACACGCCTGCTGCACTGTGTTTGTGAGATGAGTACTTCACTATCAAAGGAGGAAATGCAGAGACCAGGTTCTACAAAGACTTGTGTATTTCAGGGAGCAGACTGGTGTTCACAGAGCGCTCTGAGCTGCAGGGTACGTGATTTATCTCTCAGGGTAGGAGGCAGAGCAGGTGGATCCGGATACAGAGCACCCTGTGAAGAGGGGACATGCATGGAGCAGAGTGGAGGAATCACAGGAGCTAACACTGAGAGCTAATGTTCACAAGAAATCACACGGTGAGTTAGCGTCTTTAAGACAGGCATGTTATCATTTCAAACTCTGAATATGACAGAGCAGAAAACTGAAACATGCTCCAGACCCGCTCTCTCTCTCTGCTCCTGAGGGAAGCTCAGCTAACCGCATCCATTTAAATCTGCAGGTCAGAAGTTTTTCTGCCCTAACAGGGTCACATGTGCTCTGAAAACACGGGTCATACGTGTCATGCTCAGATGCTTTTGATAGATGTCCTTAAGGGAGGAGTGTTTGCTAAAGTCTGCAGGATTCAGAATAATCTGCAAAAACACCACTGCAAACGCAACCCGTTTGATATCACTGATAAACAAATGAAACATACAAGTATCAACAGGCTACAAATACGAAGAGAACTGGAAAGAAAAGAACAGTGAAGAGAGATCTGCTGCCAAAAGGTATTACTTTTACAGGTGCTAAGCCTGAATGAGTGGAGGCAGATCCATCATTTCTGATGCCTTCAGGAAGTCAGGACAACCCATTGCTGAATGTCTTTAGTGACTCAGTGAAATGATTGACCCGTAACAGGTTGTCACCTGCTCTTCAAGCAGATATCTGATCATAGACAGAGAAAGAAATCTCCCTCACTTTATCCAACATGGAAGCTGGAATGTTGGTATACTGGACTGTGTTCTTTCTCCTGCTGCTGGTCTACATACAGACTGATTTTCTAGACTACAAACAAAAAAACCCCAGATCTCTGAGCACCAATTCATCACAGTAAATCAAGTCTTGATTTGTCCTTTTTTCCAAACAGCCAGCTGTGAGCTCAAGTCTCAGCCACCAACAACCTCCTCAACAAACTTCAGTACATTCAAAACTCAGCCGCTCGCCTCCTCACCCGTACCCGTTCCCGTGATCACATCACCCCGGTTCTTCACAACCTTCACTGGCTCCCTATCCCATACCGCATCAAATTCAAAATCCTCCTACTCACCCATAAAGCACTCCATAACCAGGCCCCCTCTTACCTTAAAGATTTACTCCACCCCTACACTCCTTCCTGTACCCTCCGCTCCTCTGGTGCTAACCTCCTCACTGTTCCAAGGACCAAGCACTGAACCTGGGGGGACAGAGCCTTCTCTGTTGCTGCCCCCTCCCTTTGGAACTCACTTCCACAACACATTCGGACCATATCTGACCCCACCACCTTCAAGACACAATTGAAAACACACCTGTTCCACACTGCTTTTAACTTATAACCTCTCTTAATATCTTCATGTTTAGTTCAACCTTTTTAACTTTGCTTTTCATCTGTAATTTTAACTGTTATATTTTAGATTTGTTTTATGCTTGATTGGAATGAATTTGTTTTTTTTTTTTCATGTCTGTATTTGATGTTTATTTGAATTTTATCCCTATAAAGCATCTTTGAGTCCTTGAAAAGCACTATATAAATTAAATGTATTTATTATTATTATTATTATTATTATTATTATTATTATTATTATCCATCCATCCATTTTCTATACCGCTACTCCTGTTCAGGGTCACGGGTGGCTGGAGCCTATCCCAGCTGGTTGAGGGCGAGAGGCAGGGTACACCCTGGACTGGACGCCAGTCAATCGCAGGGCTGACACAGAGACACAGACAACCATTCACGCTCGCACTCACTCCTACGGGCAATTTAGAATCTCCAATTGACCTAGTGAGCATGTTTTTGGACTGTGGGAGGAAGCCGGAGTACCCGGAGAGAACCCACGCATGCACAGGGAGAACATGCAAACTCCACACAGAAAGGCACACCGTGCCCGAACCGGGATTCGGGCCGGCGACCTTCTTGCTGTGAAGCAAGAGCTCTAACAGCTGCGCTACCGTGCAGCCCCTATTATTATTATTATTATTATTATTATTATTATTATTATTATTATTATTATTATTATTATTATTATTATAATAATAATAATAAAAAAGGCTCTAAATGTAACTGGGGAAAAAACGTTTAAATGTGGGTCTGAGTTGAATACAATTCAAGGATTCAACATTTGCGCATACATTTATGGTTTGTGGCACAGTCTTCTTCTAAGGTCCTTTCACTAGAGCAGGGATTGGAGGGGGGGGGGGGGGGTCACCTATGAACCAATGATACACGTGTGTATCACTTTGACCTGAAGAGGTTCTTACAGAGTAGTCTGTTGAACTAAAAGACACTGATTAGTACTCTGTTTATATGGGGAACTTAAGCTATTTTTAGCACAGTCAAAAAATGTAGATCCACCTCATGAACCATGCTTTGCCTTGCAAAGCATGCCTGCATTCAGATTTAATCTTCCTGACCAAAAAACGTCACATTTATCTCCAGAAATCAAAAAAGCTGATGGGAAAACTTCACTTTTTAAGTTTCCAGTCTGTGTTTGTCATATTTCCTCCGGAACAAACTATAAAAACTTATATTCTTTTTAAGGGTCTGAACAAACATTTAGCTATTTATTTATTGTGCACCTTGTGTTTCTTAAAATCTCATATGGAATAAAATGTTTCATGGTTAGTTTACTGCTTAACAGAAAAGTCCTAAAAACACAGCAATGAGTGATAGCCAAACAAACACAGGCGTGAGGGATCACAGCTGAAGCCTGAGCCAAGCTGAGGCTCTAATGGACAAAATTCAAACTCTCTGCCAGCGGCTGAGCGAGAGGCCAGAGCTGCTGCCAGGGCCAAAGAAACAAGAGGGGAGAGAGAAAGAGAGAGGAGAGGGAGGAGAGAGAGAGCGTGGTTTAAAGTCCTCAGTGAAGATAACACTAATCCTGAGCTGGAAAAGAAAGCAGAAATTTGTAAGGTGACTGCAGACGAGCATGAGGACAGCTGATAACAGCACCTGTAGCTTACCAAAGTTTGTGGAAAACTCTAAATGCAGCTTTTGAATGAAACTTTTAAATCATTCTTTTCATTAAGAGTCGACAAAGTGCACTGAGTGTTTCTGAGGAGAGTTTTTAAACTGCCTTGGAGAAGTATAAATTATTCTCCAAACAAAGTCTCAAACAAAGTTTCTTAGTAAGTGAACTTTTCTCTGGATGTGTTTTGCTGCTAACTGCTCCTTTATTTTCCACTTTACATTTAACAGCAGGGTAAGGGTGACTTAACAAACCAGATTCCTGTCTTATGTCTGAGCTGCTGCTAGCTGAGCTGCTGCTCGCTGAGCTGCTGCTAATGATAGCTTAGCTTGTCTGATGACTCAAATCATTCATCTGATTTAAGAACAAAACAGAGGATAATTTAATTTAATGACTAAATACAGAATCCTTTCAAAAACCTTCACAGATCACTACAAAACATTTTTCTATCAAATTTGTTTCACAGATGTGATATTCAGCAGGATGGCCGAACAGGGTCAACATCATCATGTTTGATGAAACAGACTTGGGTTTGAAACAAACTCCTCCTCTCGCACACAAGAGTCATGTCTCTGAGTGGGAATAAAGACAAACAGTTGTGAACTTTGTTGTCTCACTTATCACACTTGATGCTGCTTGCACTCTGTATTTACGTGCTTTCTATCAGTGTGACACATGCATCCCCTTTTTATTTTAATGTAACTGAAAGGATTCTGAAGACTTTTTGGAGTATTTTTTTTTGTTTTACATCAACATAACCCTTATATACCAAGTTTTAATGTTATTACTTCTATTTTCTGGCTTTGATATGAGAGAACAGGACAGTAGACAGAGGAGGAAACAGGGTGAGATGTGGGAAAGTTGCCACAGGCCAGACCAGGCTGCCCACTCAAGGGCTTTTCGCCATACAGAGCATGACCTAAACCAGTAGGCCATCTGTGCTCTGACCAGGTTTTAATAGTATGCAATGACTGATGTCTGAGCTATGACAATAAATTGCTGTTGTCATAGTGTGCACAAAACCTAAAAAAAATGAAAATCATTTTAGTTTTTTTTTTGTTTTTTTTTTTACATATATTTTATATATTTCTCTAACTGTATCCCTCAAATTTTACAATGTAAAGAAGTTGCATAATATCCTGTAGAACCACAGGGATTTATTTGAAGTCTGTACATAACTTGCATTTTGATATATTGTCAATTTTGTAGCCTGTAAAAAAACTAAAGACAAAATTTGCAAAGTGAAGTGACATCTGTGGCAGGAATCTGAAGTGTTTTTCCTGGGATAAAGACTCCATTTCCCATGAGTACTCGCACCCACTGTTGTGAGGACCTGACTCTTACTAAGATACACATTATTTATTTATTTATTTATTTATTTATTTATTTATTTGAGAGCAGATCTTCTTTTAACTCTACTTTTTTTTTTTTTCCTCAAAGACAACGTTTCCCAGGATGCAAAGCAACAAGGTATTGTTTTGACTCCTCTGATCCTCCTTGAGATGTTCCTACAGCTTCATGTGAGTCCACCTGTGGTAAATTCAGCTGATTGGACCTGATTTGGAAAGGTTCACACCTGTCTATATAAGGTCCCACAGGTGACAGTGTATGTCAGGGTACAAACCAAGCATGAAGTCACAGGAAGTGTCTATAGACCTCAGAAATAGGATGGTCTCCAGACACAAATCTGGATCCAGGGTCCAGAAACATTTTTGCTGCTTTGAAGGTCCCAATGAGCTCAGTGGACTCCATCAAGAGAGGAGAACCTTCCAGAAGGACAACCATCTCTGCAGCAATCCACCAATCAGGCCTGTATGGTAGAGGGTCCAGACTGAAGCCTCTCTTTAGTAAAAGGCTCATGGCAGCCCGCCTGGAGTTTGACAAAAGGCCCCTGAAGGACTCTGAGACCAGGAGAAAGAAAACTCTCTGCTCTGATGAGACAAAGATTGAACTCTTTGGCGTGAATGCCAGGCATCATGTTTGGAGGAAACCAGGCGCCGCTCATCACCTGGACAATCATCCCTACAGTGAAGCATGGTGGTGGCAGCATCATGCTGTGGGGATGTTTTTCAGCAGCAGGAACTGGGAGACCAGTCAGGATTGAGGGAAAGATGAATGAAGCAATGAACAGAGACATCCTGGATGAAAACCTGCTCCAGAGCGCTTTAGACCTCAGACATGGGCCATGGTTCATCTTTCATTCAAACATGTGGTGTGTTTATTTCCTTATTTAGATTTCCTGTTCTGAGTAGAAGGTTCCTGTTTGTAATCCTTTTCTCCTTTTTCCTGAGCAGAAATGAAAACACACTGCTGTTCAACACGAGCACACAGAGACAGCTGCACATTTCACAGCCTGATAGAAGATGTCAGAAATAGAGTGCCATAAAACGTCTGCTCGCAGTCACAAACACTCCTCTTTGTTCACATGTCGATCTCAGGTCTGCAGCCGTATAACGCTGCCCACTTTTCTACCATTACATAAGGACACTTTGTCTTTTCATGGCCTGCTGTGTGTGTGTGTGTGTGTGTGTGTGTGTGTGTGTGTGTGTGTGTGTGTGCGCACAAGGACATCCATGTTGGCTGACTGTGATCATGTTCCAAACATAGAGATAGATATAAAGACTGCTATCTCCTGCACACACACACACACGCACACACACACACACACACACACACACACACACACATATGGGAGCAGTGATTACACCAACTGTTCAAAACAAAGAAGAAGAGGAGGAGGATGAAGACAGAGGGGGGGGGGGGGGGGGGTGAATGTAGGCAGGCATCTCCTCTGTAAGCTCTCCGTGCCTTGCTGGGTCTCTGCTGGCAGTCAGACCTCTGGTCCTCCTCCTCTGATCCAGCAAGGAGAAGTTTGCTCTGTTTCACACGGTTTGTTTGGTGAAGCTTGAAAGATGTCTTCTTCAGCCTCTGTGAGCACATGTTGACTATTATTAGTGTTTTCTGCTCTTTGGAAAGTCTTTGAGTTCTTAAAGCCAAAAGCAGGACATTCAGGGGACTCTCAGGGAATGCCCAGGGGACACTCAGGGGACACTGGGGGGATGGCTTCACCACAGACACAAAACACCAGTGAGACAACCGTAAAGGAAAAAAAAAAAAAGAGGAAACAGAGAGAGGAAATGAGGGACGTGTGCATTACTGTACTGACACATCAAACGTCCTGCCTCTTCCCAGCATGAGGCACTGCAATAAAAAGGTCAAACAACAAGTCTCTAATCCAGCAAACCTGGAGCAGTTTGAGACATCCAGCTTCAACAAGCTGCCACAGATACACCTTCAGTGTTTGAGTTCAATACGTTCATACCACTGAAGCCTCTCCTAACTGTAAACCAGATTGAAGCTGGATTAGATGATTAATCTGAGAGAAATTAATCCAAAAAAGACCCGAGAACAAAGCTGAGTTGCTGTTTTTAGACTTTCTGTTGGTTTACGATGTGAAGCAGAGTCTTTTCCTTCAGTCCAGTTATGAAACAGAGGCTGGTAAAATAACCATATACTGAGCTAAACCAGGGGTGGCCAACCTGTCAGCGACAAAGAGCCACGAAAAAGAGCATGGTGCTACAAAGAGCCACGTAACACACTCGGGCTTACAAACATGAAATGAGAAAATGAAAATCAATACATTTCCAATTTTCAAAGTCAGAAATATTTATCTCACACACAGCTGAATGCCCATGAACAGAAATACACACAAAGTCTTCATCTCCAAAACTGTCATTCTTCAACAAACACACACACACACACACACACACACACACACACACACACGCACACACACACACACACACACACATTTCCCTTCTCTGATGGAGAAAAATTCATTTTTGTTTTTTTTGTCATAATAAAAATGCTCCTTTTTCTGGGCTTTTGATGGCAAAATTGACCCAAAAGACACAAACGAGTGTGATTCATTAGCATGCAGCTTCTGCTCTGCTGTCCATGGTTTCTGCCTGTTAAAGGGAAGTGTTTCCTCTCCATTGTAACTCACTAAATGTTGTAAAGGTCTGTACTCATGGTGGGTTAAGATGGGATCAGACTTCTTATCTTGTCTTGATGTTGGCTCTCTGTTAATAAAATGTATCATCATTTAAAGGTCTAGACCTGTTAATGCTTTTGGAAAGTGTCTTGAGATAATGTTTGTTATGAACTGGAGCTATATAAATAAATCTTGATTGTTGATTGATTGATTGATGAGGCTGCAGCTTGGAGAAGCCCCTTTGAGTGAGGGGAGGGGCTCAGCACCTGCTGCTCATTGAGAAGCAGCGGGTACATAAGCACCCTGCCATGTGGGTAGACTGGTCCAATGCATACTGAGGAATTTTCAGTTATTTTTTGCAGATTTTGTAAGCTTTGGCATACTGGTTCAATTTCAGTCATATCAGTAGGCACTGCAAGTGTAGTAGGTGGTTTGGAAGACAATCACAAATGCAATCAGCGCTTAGATTTCCTGACTTCCCTGAATGCATCAGAATCGATGGCTCCACCTCCATTCAACAAACAAACACCTTTAAGGTAGTTTTCTTCTCCTCCTGAGGATTGACCTGACAAAGCCTGACCTTTGACCTCTGATGAATCTGCATCATGATGCTGTTCTTTCATCACATTGAAGAGACGTTCATCAGCAGAAAACCAGTTAGTGTTTCATGCTGCTGAAGTAGCACAGAGTGAAGCCTCTGAGGGACTGTTTACAGTGAAGCTGGGACTCACTTCAGACCGAGAATGGAACAAACCATGAAATGACTGGTTTTATTTTACATCCTGTTCCAGATGGATGCCTTTTCCATCCCTGCCCAATCTCTTAGACCTCTACATCTGCATTCTGCTTTGATGATGGGTTGTGCCCAAACGGCTCTTTGAGGTTTAATGATGCACAAATATTTATGTTTGAACAACCACAAAGTTTTCAGATATTCTGAAGTGGAGAAAGTGAACAGAGAACAGAAAGGATCAGAATTTATACATTTAATTTCTGCAGGTGTGTAAACATTAAGCTATACCCTGAGTGATCCATGTAAAGGACGGCTCAGAGTTCAGCTCTGTGAACCCAGAAACCTTTAATGTGGTGACGCTTTGTGCGTGTGAGTGGGTTAACATCCTTCAAACGTCTACATTTCAGGAGCGTAATTGAAGAAATGAAGTCAGTTATATAACAGCTAGAAGAAGCAGTAGTATCTATGTCTCATTAGCTCAGTAAGTTTGGAATAAATCTCTTATATAACGGCAGTTTTTGTGCTTAGATACAGCTCATTGGTCTAACCGTTGCTCCGGTGTGTGACATCAAATCGTTAGATGTGTAGATTCATCTCTGCTGGAGGCCTGAGACCAAGCAGGCGTCTACCTCAGGTGTTTCTCTCTCCTCTGTCTGTCTCTCTGTTTGGTCACAGAAACAGCAGCTCCTGCAGCAGGCCACGGTTCAGCTCTAATTTGCATTTACATAAACACTTGATGGATTTTTCCTCTGGGGTCAAAAAATGGAGAGTGACCTTATGGATAATCTCAGAGAAGATTAGAGATGATTTATTTATGATCATATCCGACGCATCCTGACAAACATCAGGTTAGATCCAAGATGTTTCCCTTCTTTTTTATTATTAAATGTATTCTGAAGCAGACGCTGAGAGTGTCACAGATATCTGAGGAGTCTCTGCAGACATTTCCACACAGCCCTGGATATTTGTACGTCTTTCTAACAGCAGGTACATGCAGGCTGTGCTGTCTGTGTGTCAGAGCAGAGTAGTCTGTCTGTCACCGTTATCCCTGCTTTGATTGACCAGAAACACCAGAGTTGGTGCTGAAGTCTGTAGGTTTGTTTGTTTGTAAAGTTGTTTGTAAATTGTTGATATTTATGCTATTTGTTTATTGTTTTTTATTAACGGTTTGCATCGACAGATCAAGATAAGCTCATTGTAATGTAAAAATGTGGCAAAAAATCTGATTCTGATTGTGAAAAACCAAAACAGAACTCCTGAGGCCTGTACTACAAAGCTGGATTTTCTCTTATCGAGGTAACTTCTGGGTTAACCCTGGATTTTCTGTACTACGAAGCTGGTTCATTTCTTACCAGGATGAATCACCGTAGCAACATATGATGAACGGCTAACCTGCACCGGAGCAGGTTAAGATCCTAATAAGAGATCAACAAGTATAAAAGCACCGCCCCCTGACCAATCATTTCTCTTGGAAAATGGCCTGCCCATTCATACAAGACCCTGTAGCGGCTCGTGAGAGTAGTGCTTAGCTGAGAAAGAGTTTTTAAGGATAGTTGTGACCCTTTTGATTTCCCCAATGACGTCCTGTATGAAAGATATAGATTCTCATCGGATGGACTGCACTACATTTGTCAGCTGTTGGAGCCACATGTTACGTTGCAGTCGGGCACTCACTGTGCCACAGACTGTATGCCTTGCATTAAGGTTTTTTTTTTTGCCACAGATAGGCTAATCAATCAATCACTTAAATTTATTTGCGTATGGGCCAATATCACAACTAACGATATGTCTCAGTGGGCCTCACAAACTGCATGTGGCATCTCTGTCCTTCTATCCTCACCCTGTCTGAAGGAAAAACATTAGTGCTTGTACTGATTTAGCCTTTTCTTGTAATTATTCTTATGACGTCCATGTGGGATGTGTCGTAAGATGAGATATTAAATTCATTCATTTATTTATAGTTACCTATATGCACGCTGTAGGCGATGCAGAAAACATCAGCAGAAACACTTGCTGCGCTGCTGTTCATAAAGTGATGAGGCTCCTCTCAGACCTGCTGAATGTGTTCGTGGTTTTCCCCAGCCACATGCCCACAACTTCACTCAAAGAGGGGGTTTATGTGATTGCAGGTAAGATAATATAGGATTTGTGAAATACACACATTGCACATCTGATGATTTACTTGGCTTTATATTGAATGCAGCCTGTACCTTTCACAGGGTTCCCTAGGGTAATAGGAGCCATAGACTGCACGCATATCCCTATCTGTGCAGGTCTGGGGGAAAATGAGGCAGACTATGTGAACTAACTTTCACAGCCTCAACTTTCAGGTAAAGTTCCAGTAATCCAGAAAGATTAGCTGTGGATGAATGTTTGACATTGAGTTACTATATCAGCACTCAAGGACACTTTACAGAGTGATTAAAAACACAGTTAATACACTAACAATAAAATGTGTTACTTCATTGTAATATGTCGTCTCAGTTTCCTTTACTGATGTACTCATTTTAAATCTTCATTAATTATTCCACATATACAAAGAGGCCCACACAACACTGCTCTCACACTTTAACCATATTCAAGTTTTTTAAGTGCACATTGACTCATGTTAACCAAAAAGGCTTCTGCAGACGACATGTGACCATTAGATGATGCTCTAAACGTCTGTGCTGTAACAAAGTCAAATGGATGGATTTATGATAGACATGGCACGGGCCACACATTGATGCCCAAAAGGCTGGATGTGGCCACCGGGCCGTAATTTGCCCAGGTCTGGTCTGGGTAAACTGCTAAAACTGAACTGCCCTTTCGGGGTAAATAAAGTTTTCTGATTCTGAATCTAAATAAAGGGTGATTGATTACATCCTGTTTAAAAGCTACAGGGTGAGTGAATCTAAAATTGCCAGCTCTATCTCAGCCACCTGGGGTTTAAAATAGCTGAAGTGCCCTTTAATAGGAGTAGACAGAGGGAGGAGAGACCTGTGGAAGCAGACAAACCTGAGATCACAGAGACTTACAGTGTTGATAAGAAGAAACAATGTCTGCTTCAGCTGTCGTGTAGGAACAACAGAGCAGCTCTGGCAGCCTTATTCACACTAACGATGGCGTTCAGATGAAGATGCATGGTATCACGGCCGTCTTTAGTCACTACAGGCGACTCTGAGAGTGGCTGTCATATCCAACAAAGACTCTGGCGGGGATAGAAATGAGCCTTTGTTGTGCCAGCTCTTTTCAAATGGAGATTTTTCACTTCTAATGAATATGAATCCTTTGTTGTGTTTTAGTTTTTATTCTTTTTCTCGATGCACACATACAAAACTGAGGTGCTTAATGGAGAGCAGACACGTCAGACTTTCTTCTCAGCCTCAGTAATCAGATTGTGGATGTTTTTGTTGTAATATCCCCCCACCCCCCCTTTAGAAACACGTTTCAGCAGCATTCTGAGACTACCTGAGGATCTGAGTAATGCTGCAGAGACCAGGAGCTCAGAGTGTCCTTCAGAGGACATCTTCACTGAAACTTCCACACCTCATCCTCTCCAATGTGCTCCCCAATAACTCCTGTCACCTTATTCCTGACAAATGATTCATGGAGAGTGAGGTTTTTTAGGCTCCAGGAGAGGACACCGGGCTGTGACAGGTGTTAGGATAACTCAGGTATGAGGACAGGAGATCCATTCAGTCAGAGGAGAGAAAGGTGAATGGCAGAGAATTAAGCTTTATGATGAGAGTGAAGGCCGGATTAATCTGCTGGAATGGATCAGGTATAAATAACCAGGCCTCAAAGTCTGTGGGAGAGATTTCTGGGTCTACATGACAGCAAGGTGCAGGACGTTTAGACCCCTCCAGTCTGCAGGAGATACAGTATATGAGAATATATGGCTGGAGCTAACAGGTGGTTAGCTTAGCAAAAACTGCTTTCTCTGTTTAATTTTAGCCTTCCTCTACTTGTTGTTCTAGTTGTTCTTATTGTTATTGTATTTATTGTGTTTTTTAACCACTGTGTGAAGGGACCTTGAGTTTTGAGAAAGGCGCTTTTAAATAAAATGTATTATTATTACTATCATTATTATTATTATTATTATTATTATTATTATTATTATTATTATTATTATTATTAAGAACTTATTTGGGCCTAAGAAATGATATAATATTTATCTCGCGTGACTTTTTAATACTTTGAGACAGTAGAACACAATTGTCAGCCCCATTGTGTTTAAGCTGTAGCTATCACATTGGAGGGGCAGGGCCACAAACACCAAGGTCTGCCCTTGCCCAGCCACCTTACAGGCCTCCAGAGGGCTGGCCTATCAGAGAGGAGGAGGTGTCTCAAGGAGACAGCAGCTAAGACAAAGGGTTTCAGACACAAGCTGAAATAAAGGTTTTCTAAAACACCAGAGAGAGATAAATGGAGATTTTTGGAAGCTGTGGAACATGTTAAGATACTATGGGGGCACCAGAGGAACAAAATAAAGCCTGGAAAAAAAAACAACACCCCCCTCTTAAAATTTCATTTCAGGTCTTCAACCCTATTCAGAAAGGGACTGAATGAGGTTTGGTATAAAAACATATTTTTTGTCTCCAATTTCTGCCATTACACCAACAATACAGCTGAACATGTTGTTCACTTAATGCACCTATAAGATGAGCTGTAAAGCCAGAGTCATCCTGTTACCGCTGTAAATATAAACCACAGGATTACATGCTTTCACTGAATACAGTTCTGCTCAAGACTCCTGCCAGCTGCTCTAAAAGCTGTCTAAATACAGCAGCGCCATGTTCACTAAAGCCAGACACCGTCTCAAACACCGTCTCATCCAATGTCTCTAACACCGTCTCTAACACTGTCTCAAACACCGTCTCTAACACTGTCTCAAACACCGTCTCTAACACTGTCTCAAACACCATCTGTCTGGAGGGACTCTGGGCGTCTCAGGACAGAGGATATCCCGTTCTTCATCCTCATTCATGAGGAAAATGTCTGAAACACGGTGGTGTCTGCTGACAGAGCAACTCCTGCTGCTGGGTGAAGTTTTGTGAGGGAGAAATCCAAGAAGAGAGAAGTTTGGACGTACCACTGATGGTGGCTCGCTTTGGCAGGATGGTGATGGCGCCCACAGCGGCGTCCTCCAGCTGGTGGATAGGACTGTTCTTGGACCCCCAGCTGTCGGAGCCAATCCACAGGAAGTGACCCACCTGGTCTGCTCGCTTACTTGCGTTTAATATCCCCCTAGAGTCAAAACACAGAACCAGTGTGTCACACAAAGAGTGTGTGAATGTGTGTGTGAATGTGTGTGTTTCTGAACTTCACACACACTCCTTCTTAAATCAAACCAGTGGATTGTGTTTCTGCTGTTTTAGAGGGTAATAAAGTGACTTAGGACCAAAATATGAACCATTTTCCAGTTGCAGTGTGGAACATTAAATCAAACCGCTGCAGTAAGATTCACTGAAGTGCATATTTGGCTGAACCTTCTCACTTTGAGTAGAAAAGGAGGGCTGAATGTCTTTTTATGAGTGAAAATTTATTATTCAGTTTCTTATAAGACTTTTTTTCATCTCTGAGAACTGATTTTTTTTGTTTGTTTTTGTTTTGTTTTTGTTTTGTTTTGTTCTTCTTATCCCACTGCAGAGGTAGAGACATGTCACATGACTTCACTTGAGTCACAAATTGGAGGACATGAGCCTTGACTTACACTGATTAAAGACTTGACTTGACTTTGACTTGAGAAAGACAACTTGAGACTTGACTTCTTTGGTCGAAATTTTTGTGCTTTTAATAAGATAACATTGGAAATTGTGTTAAATTTTGAAACATGATTGCGTGATTTTACATTGCAATGCAGCACACTGCACTGACCAACAGCAGTGAACTAAGGAGCAGCAGACATGGAGGTGGTTCAAACAAGAATGACTGAGTTTTTCAAGGATTATGGTTTCGGGGGTAAACGAATGGCTGAGGGGTACAACAAGGACTGCCTCTTACTCCCACCTTTGCCCCATTGCAAAGCTGTTCAGCTCTGTTTCACTGCACCATTTATCTCAAAATGAGACATATATAGAAATACATAAACAAAAAAGTCTTATTTCAAGATATTAAAAAACAAATTTAACCCCTGAATTGATTGTAAAATAATAAAATCTGACAGTGGAGTATAAAAAAATGTGATTCATTAAGTTTCTTGAATTAAGAACAACTGAGGCCATTATTACAAGAGAAACTGATTAACACGTGTGTGTGTGTGTGTGTGTGTGTGTGTGTGTGTGTGTGTGTGTGTGTGTGTGTGTGTGTGTGTGTGTGTGTGTGTGTGTGTGTGTGTGTGTGTGTGTGTGTGCACAGAGGTGTTTCATTTACCTGATGTCCTCATCTGAAGCGAACAGGATGATGGCCCGGGCGTGCCGGGTGTCCAGCAGCCTTAGTATGATTTTATCGAAGTCAGAGGATTTGGGGTTGTGAGAGATCCTCTGTGACTGAGCGATGCAGATACCTGCAGACAAGCAGAATGAAGACCCTCTTTAATATCCACAGACCTTCACTGACCTGCACAGACCTGCACAGACTCTCACAGACTCTCACAGACCTGCACAGACTCTCACAGACCTTCACAGACCTGCACAGACTCTCACAGACCTTCACAGACCTGCACAGACTCTCACAGACCTTCACAGACCTGCACAGACCTGCACAGACTCTCACAGACTCTCACAGACCTGCACAGACCTGCACAGACTCTCACAGACTCTCACCGACCTGCACAGACTCTCACAGACCTTCACAGACCTGCACAGACCTGCACAGACTCTCACAGACTCTCACAGACCTGCACAGACCTGCACAGACTCTCACAGACTCTCACCGACCTGCACAGACTCTCACAGACCTGCACAGACCTGCACAGACTCTCACAGACTCTCACAGACCTGCACAGACTCTCACAGACCTTCACAGACCTGCACAGACTCTCACAGACCTTCACAGACCTGCACAGACCTGCACAGACTCTCACAGACTCTCACAGACCTGCACAGACCTTCACAGACCTGCACAGACCTGCACAGACTCTCACAGACTCTCACAGACTCTCACAGACCTGCACAGACCTGCACAGACTCTCACAGACCTGCACAGACTCTCACAGACTCTCACAGACTCTCACAGACCTGCACAGACTCTCACAGACTCTCACAGACTCTCACAGACCTGCACAGACCTGCACAGACCTGCTCCCTCAGCTTTAGCACTTTAGCTGAAAGCTTGTTGGATCTTGGAGGAAGTAAAACAGAGACATTTATTGATCTGATCCTCTCTGACTGTAACCTTTAAAAACACCTGTGAAAGCTTCTGCCAAGGGTTGGAGCAAAAGGTTTAGCACAGCAGAAAAGTAAGTGCAATCAAAGAAGTAAAGATAAAGAGAGAGAAACAGAAGCAGAGGAGCAGAGAAGCAGAGCCCTGCTCACACCATGCACACTGCTGAAAGAGCTGCAGACTCACAATACCCAGTTTAACAAATGTCAGGGTGCAACAAAGTGTGCAGACCTCAGAGAGCTCACTGTTTCAGCCCTACTGTTTCAGCCTCACTGAGCAGGCTGCACGCCCACAGCTAAGATCACACAACGCATCCAGACCTCCAGATCAGGGCCGGCTTTATGTGTCTGAGTCCAGGTGGACAGCTCTCAGCACACCTGTTCAGTCCTGTCATTAACGTGACTCTCTAGTTACTACTTCTGATGTGATCACACCTCAGCGCTCACAAAGATGTGAAGTTTTATGAAGGACCAGAGGAGACTACATATCAGACAGATACACCCTGTCTTTTTAAAGGGTTGGCTTCCTGTCTGACTGAACCCAGTCTCAAGGTCTGATCTGGATCCAGAATGGAAGCTTTCTCTCTGCTCAGGAGGAGCATATTGCTTTTTTTTTATAGTCATAGTATCTGCTGTTTTATACACTTTTATTTCAGCCTCTGTCTCAAACTCAAACTCAACTTGATTTATATAGCACCTTTCATACATTTGAAAATGCAGCCCAAAGTGCTTTACAGAACAGTGAAACACTTGATAATCATCTGTATGTGAGAAGAGTTCTTAAAATATTAAAAGTAAAACCAGTGCAATAAAATCAATATCACTTGTAATAAATACTATAGAATCAGTAAAAATGTCTGTCTGAAACTTTGTTTTAGCTGATGTCTCTTTAAGACTCCCCACTACACAAACACCTTTCACTCTGATTGGCCAGCCCTCTGGAGTCCTCTCAGGGAGTGGAGTTATGGGCAGGCTTTGGTGTTTGAGGCCCGCATGTTGAAGGAGCAGGCCTCAACTCAGTCAGTCTGGTGAAGATCTGGTGCTATTTTAGGATAGAGTGTTTTGATCAGTTTACAGACTGACTCAGAGACTTCTACAACATATGAACACGGTGAACAATGTTACCACCTCAAAATTAGTGGCGCTATGAATGAGGCCATGCACTTTATTATCTGTCCACAAGGGGCACAGAATCTAATGTAAATCAGTTTTACAATCTGAATGTAATATTTGATATTCATAGATATTTGGAAGACATTATTTAGAGATAGAATTCAAAATATTTGTAAAACATCAATTACGTAAAAAGTAATCTACAGGAAAAACAATGTAAAAGTGTCTTTGATTTAGTTCCTGTAATCCAGGAACTAAACCAGGCCTCTGATAGGAACCCATACTTCAGGGTCAAAGTTGTCCCAATCATACTCAAAAGTTTTTAGCAAACTCAAGCTGCAGATTTGGTTTCTGATTTCAATATCCTTGAGACGCTGTGATTAGATAAGCAGAATATGCTGATAAAATGCATTAAATATTTAGAAAACTTGATTTAGTGCTGAGAAAACATTTTTGATTTGACACCAACAAGAACCCACCCCACACACACACACACACACACACACACACACACACACACACACACACACACACACACACACACACACACACACACACACATTCCCCTCATTTACGTTTCACTCTCACCAGCTCTTGTTAAACAGCAGTGTGAGGACTTTGCAAACAGAGTTTGGCCTTTAAGAGCCCAGGGCGAGTCAGAGGTCTTCAGTGGTCCAGAATCACTAATGAGATCAGCTGTGATGTCAGGCATGGAGAGCCCCTCAGGTCAGCTCGGGGGGTAAATATACGAGCGTTTCAACGCGGCCTAAGGATGCATAAAGTGAGTGTGGTGAAGAGCTCTGTGCTCCTCATTAAAGGATATTAAAGAGATGCTACTTTAACTTTCACCATGGACTGATTTATTTTATCATTTTGCACTCCTGTTGGCCAGGAAACAACATCTGTGAGGTCAAACCACAGCTTCTTAAACCTGGTTTATACTTCTGCCTTCAAGAGTGAGTACTGTACCTTTTTTAGCCTTTATTTTGTCCCTAAGGTTCCCATAGTTCCTTTACATGATACACAGCTAAAGAAAATCCCCATTTTCCCTCTGTGTCAGTGTTTGTCAAGTTTAAACATTTTTTGGTAGTCCCTGGTTTATTTTGTTAAACCTTGTCTCTTGTTTTTTCACTTCCTGTCAAGCTGCCTTCCCTCACCGCCGATCACCAGGCCCCTCCCTAATGTGATGCACCTGTGTCTTGTTATACTCACCTCCCATCCCCTCTTATACCCGGGTGTTCCCTCACTTCTCTGCCAGATAATCACTTCACCTCGAGTTAAAACATCCAGCCATCTCTTAGCTTACATTTCGTGAACCCTTGATCCTGTTACTAAACCCGCTCCTGAACCTGTTTCCTGATTGTTGCCTGCCGGACTTATTACCTCTGCCTCGCTGACTGACCTTCTGTGTACCGAACCTGCTTGTAATAAAGACTCTTTGAAGCTGCACCCATTCCCGCATC
Source organism: Labroides dimidiatus (assembly GCA_030710495.1). Classification (NCBI taxonomy): domain Eukaryota; kingdom Metazoa; phylum Chordata; class Actinopteri; order Labriformes; family Labridae; genus Labroides; species Labroides dimidiatus. The sequence goes on from CM061143.1 coordinate 37,777,840, forward strand.
TGTACTCCTCCTTATGTGCCTGGCACTCTGGTGTTTTAGAAACTCTTATTTTGGCCTCAGTCTGAAACAGTTTGTTTCAGCTTCTGTCTCTATAAGACTGCCCCCTTCCTTCTGATTGGCTGGCCCTCTCTTGGCGGGGCTATGGGCAGCCCTTGGTGTTTGAGGCCCAGGACAGACTCTGCTAATGAAGCAGGAGTGCAGTGGACTGGTGGCTGCTGTGATTGGTTGGTATGGTTAATTGCTGTCAGCTGTTGAACAGATAAGATGAAATCCTCCTGCAGGATTCAGCATTAACAGAAACATCTCCCAGCCAATGATGTGAAACGCTTTAGCAGATCATGAACAGTGCAAGTGAGATGTATAGTACAGTTGACCTTTGACCTCCTACATGTTTCTAGAAGCTAATCAGCAGTCATTGCCCAGCGCAGAAGGACGCCTGAGTAAGTCTCTCTGAGATAGTAGTGAGGACTTCAGCTTGCAGTGAAGAGACAAACAGACATTAGCTTGATGGACGTCCCTCCTTAATTAGCTTCCTCAGCGGCTGCTGATGTATTGCTTCATTGCGCCGCTTCACAAGCGTTCAGAGTCTGGGGAAAATAAATGTTTGCTAACTCTGCTCATCATTAACAGCTGATGGATGTTCTGTCCTCTTTTTGAGCTTGGAAACTGAGCTCTATAAAGTCCACTCCACCTCTTTTTGTAGCATTTTCCACCTGATGCAGAGTAAATGTTTCTAACTCAGGATGAGAGATCAGTGACTGTTATAAAGGCTCCTCAGACCTGCAGATAGACTAATGTCATGACTCTGCTTCAGAAATAAACACAGACACCATGATATTACAGTTTATTTATCTCTGTCTCTTTTGGCTCTCTGTTTGTTCTCCTCCTTAAAAGCTCCTCCTTTGACCATCACAGTGGCCTCACTCTACACCTCACATTGACCATCCTTTTCTTAAAGTGAAGGTCTCAAAAACAAAATAAAAAAATATGCATATCCTGTGAGGACAATAAAAGCAGCCAAAGTGAGCCTTATAAATCATAGACATGTATCAGTCAAGATCATTTTTATGAGGATACGACAAAGTGCTGATTGAGGCCCGACATGTGAGGAGGTCTTCACTCTGGTGTAGGTTTTCAGTGACTGGTACGATGTGAACTCAGCTAACAAACAGCACGCTGACTCAGGTAGAAATCTTACAAATCTAGAGGGAATTCTCTGAGTGTGGGCCTCAAACACAGAGGTGTAAAAGAGAATGAAATTATTATTTTTTCCTGACCCCATGGTTTTAAGTGTTTGTGCTGAATCCAGACCCCAGAAATGTAACTGTCTGAGGCTCCATTGGTCAATTTAGGTGTGCACAACATGTACAAAGGACAGAATATCAGTCAATTGGTTGCTGGTTCAACCCCCAGTATGTTCTCTCATGACTTTCTAGTCCACAGATGTCCTATCATTCAGGCAGAGATGGCCAAAAATATGACTGTATGTCACCCTCAGCAGGATCATTTAATTTAGCAGGAACCTTAAGCAGAAAGCTTTTATTTAGCAGGAACCTTTAGTAGGAACCTTCAAGTTCATACTCTGGAACTCCAAAGTTTCTGAGACAGAGAGTGAAAAGTTTGAACCAGGGAACCAGGGGTGGGTATTGATAAGATTGTATTGATACCAATGACCTTATTGATCTGATTTCACTGATTAATCACTCCTGTGTACAAAAAGTCGGCTTCACAGGTTTTCTGTAAACAACATTTTATTGAGTTAAGTAAAGAAATATTAAATTGGTCTATGGATCTGAATATCTCTAGACGTAAATCAGTAAATATAAGTAAGAAAAAATCTTTGCACACGACGTCAGGTCCAGCAGCTTCAGCATAATGTAAAGATTCAAAAAGTGATAAGTGGTTAAACATAAAGGCTAAAATAATGTGGATGGATTAAAGCGTTTCTAATTGATTCTTAACAGGAACTGGTTAGACAAACCCAACTCTAGAAATGACTCCTAAAATTTCAATTATCATTATTTTTTCTGTAAAGAACTGAGGTGTGTGAATCTCTCCTGCTCCTCAGGTGAGCAGGGAAGGTTTGGTTATTTGGTCATAGAAGAGAGGCAGGCAAGAGAGAGAGGGAGACATTAAATTGGGTTTGTTCTGCTCTTATCAGTCAACAGTTTGTTGAAAAGTTTATTATTTATTGGGAATATAAAGTGCTAAAAACAAGTTTGTTATTAATTTTTTATATCAACCAAATTCATAAGTGAATAAAAGTCATCTTGTGTCATCTGTCATATTTTGAAGCATTGTTGTTGGTTTGTGAAGGGGTTCCCTCCCAGAAGCTAACGCTGTTTGCGGGGCCTTGGAATGGTAAAGTTTGGGAACCCCTGGGCTAAAATAAGATCTTCATCAGGTAAAACCTCTCTCCTACTTGTCTATAACTATCATATCTGTACAAAAACACAATTTGACAAAGTTATCATTTGATTTTTTAACAGACTGCTGCTTTGGCTTTACACTGTATCTGTGTTATGAAACAGACAGTAACCTGGCAATGATACCAGCTGAAATCTGACTCCGCTCCGTCAGCACCAGATCAGACAGGTTTCTATTCAATTTATCCTAGAGCAGATCAAGCAGGACAGGAAGTTTGGCACGAAACTACCTAAAAACACCCAGTGACTTTCAAAATAAAACAAACCATTTTAAAACCAGATCATATTGAGCTTGATAAAAAGAAAACAGACTGACATAATGAGACAACGTAGTCAAAGAAGCAGAGCAGGTTCGGTTAAATCGCATCTGGTGTGTTTGAGCCATGAGGCTGCTGTCTTTAATCACCCAGTCACAATGTCTTTAAAGACTTCATGGTTAAATAATGACCATTTTAAATAATCAACTCTTCTCTGAGCCTAACTGATGTTTAATCATTTTAAGGACATGTACTGTCATGATTTGTCTATCTGTTAGAAACACAGCCTATTCTCACATGACTTCCTGATGCTGTTATTGATGTTGTTATTGTCATCCTACCTGATTTTATAAATGACTAGTCAGTCTGTTTCATCTAAAGCCAGGTTGTTACTGTTTGCAAGGAATAAAATATCCAAAAGCACCACAAAACGAAGCAACTTAAAAACAAAACAAAACAAAACAAAACAAAACATATCCACTCCGGACAGACAGACACTCAGAACACTGACAGCTGGATATGAGCAAGTATACATGTCAGTCCAGTGTGTGTCCAAAGTCAAACTGATTCTGCTTTATTTTGCAGGGGCCACTGCACACTGCCACAAAGGGGCCACACCAACGCAGCCACAGATCTGAGTTTGGAAAGGAATCGGATGGATCAGGTCTGAGGAAACATGAGGAGGAGGAGGGGAAAGCTCTGAGGATGTTTCAGAGAGTATTTGAATCTTTTACTCAGATAAAAGAATCACTGAGCAGGGAGCATGGCTGATTCTCCTCTGTTTGTTCATAGTTTACAGGTTCCATTGACTCTTTCTCTCCCGTGTGCTCTAAAGTTACTCTGAGAGTTGGTTTGGTTGATTTTCTCTGGTTTGTAGCTCTAGTTTAACTTCTCTTTCAGGCTCTGGGGCTACAGTGTCTTACCGTCTCTCTCAGGTAAATGTTAAACTGCAGCTTTTTCCTGAAGTTTCTTAATGTAGCTTTTTCTAAATTTTATTCTACAGACTGGACAGTTTGACAGCATTCAGCTCTTTTGCCTGAGCACTGAGGGCGATCAGAGGGGGCTTCTGTTACATTCAAAAGACAAAAAGGATCTGATCCTGACTCCACAGACCTGCAGATAAACTGTTAACTGATCACTTAGCTTTGACAGAAACCTGGCTGTGTGAGGGTGATTATCTTAGTTTAAATGAGTCCACTCCTCCCAGTCACCTTAATACCCACATCCCCCAAGACACAGGGCGAGGGGGTGTGGCAGCAATCTTTAATTCTATTTTTAATATTTATGCAGACCTAAGCTAGGCTTTGGCTCTTTTGAAAATCTTTTTCTCAATTTTACACATCCAGCTGCTAAAACTGTGCAACCAGTATTGTTTGTTATTATGTACAGGCCTTCTGGCCCTTACTCTGAATTTTTATCTGATTTCTCTGAGTTTCTGTCCAGCATCGTCCTTCTTTCAGATAAAATCCTCATTGTCAGAGATTTTAACATTCACATAGATGTTCATAATGACAGTCTTTGTACCGCTTTCATGTCAGTATTAGTCTTTTGGTTCCACGCAGGCTGTGAATCAACCTACTCATCGCTTTAACCATACCCTAGATCTTGTTCTGGCACATGGCCTGGAAGCTGTCCATTTAGCGGTTTTCCCACAGAATCCTCTTCTGTCCGATCACTTCTTAGTTACTTTTGAGTTCTCATTATTGGAGTTTACACCAGTCAATAAAATAGAGCCGTATGCATTTTCAAGGAAGCTATTCTAGCCACCTTGAATCCAGTATCTTACTCTACTGTAACAGAGAGCTCCTATGCTCCCTCTTACCTTGGTCAGCTTGGTCCTGATACTACGGGCTCTCTTCAAGCCGTTCTTGACTCAGTCAGCAGAATTTGGCGCTCAACTAAAACAACAGAGTCCTGTTCTCATTGGAGAAATAGCTTGAATGAATATAGAAAGGCCCTGCGACTTGCACGTGCTGCTTATTATTCATCGCTTATTGAAGAGAATAAAAATAAACCAAGATTCCTTTTTCAGCACTGTAGCCAGGCTGACAAACAGTCATAGCTCTACTGAGCCACACATTCCTCCATCGCGTAGCAGTGAGGACTTCATGAGCTTCTTTAATGATAAGATATTAAAGATTAGAGATAAAATTAGTAACCTTGTGCTTTCAAATGGGGTAGAATCTCCAGCCGTCGGTGAAATCATGGAAACGGTTCTTAGACCAAAAATACTCTTAGACCGCTTTGTATCTGTTGACTTGTCGGAGCTGGTCTCAACAGTTGTTTCGGCTAAACCATCAACTTGCCTCTTGGACCCTGTCCCAGCATGGCTGTTGAAGGAAGTCCTTCCCTCGGTTGGCACCCCTCTTCTAAAGATGATTAATGCGTCCTTACTGACAGGCTATGTGCCACAACTTTTTAAAGTTGCAGTAATTAAGCCCCTCCTTAAAAAGCCAACTCTTAATTCAGGCTACAGACCAATATCTAACCTCTCTTTTAATTCTAAAATCTTACAGAAGGTTGTCTCCAGTCAGCTCTGTGAGTTTCTTCATAGTAACAGTCTCCTTGAGGACTTTCAGTCTGGGTTTAGGGCCAACCATAGTACTGAGACTGCACTGCTGAAAGTAACTAATGATCTACTTTTGGCTTCAGACAGTGGTCTCCTCTCGGTGCTCATGTTACTTGATCTTAGTGCTGCTTTTGACACTATTGATCATCACATCCTCCTGCAGAGATTAGAGAAGCTTCTTGGCATCACAGGAACTGCTTTAGCTTGGTTTAGATCATATCTGTCAAGTTGTTCACAGTTTGTTCATGTAAACAATAGATCTTCCCTGCATACCAGGGTGTGTTATGGAGTTCCTCAAGGCTCAGTGCTTGGTCCGATTCTTTTCAACTTATATATGCTTCTCATTGGTAGTATAATTAGAAAACACTCCATAAACTTTCACTTTATGCAGATGATACACAGCTATACTTATTGTTGACGCAAGAGGAAACCAGCTGGTTATCGACACTTAAAGCTTGCCTCAAAGATGTAAGGACCTGGATGAGCAGAAATTTTCTACTTCTGAACTCAGAGAAGACTGAAGTCATTGTTATTGGACCCAAACACCTCAGAGAGGCTTTTTCTAACCAGATAACTCCCTTAGATGGCATCAGCCCGGCACCTGGCTCCACTGTTAGGAACCTAGGAGTTCTTCTGGATCAGAACCTGCCTTTTCACCCTCATATTTGCAAGATCTTGATGGGACCCTGAAAGAAAACTGGATTCAGAAAAACTTATTCCACAACCAAGAAACATTTAAAAATACTGGTTAACTTTTGCCAGATTCTGGGAATCTGAGAGACCCCCCCCCCAAGATCATGAGAAAACTTTACAGAATTAGATGTTTTTAACGACTTTCTTGGAAAACTTCTGCTTTTAAGATATTGTTGTAACTTTTGAGAAAAATTTGGAAATTTTCACAAACTTTACAAGACCAGAGATGCATCTGCAAAATACTTAAACTATATTCTGAAACACTCAGATGCTTGTGGAAACTGATCAACTTTTGATTGACCTAACAATCGTTTGTGAAATCCTAAAAAAAACGTTGACAAGCTATCGAGAAAGTTTTCCAAGACTTTCAGAAACTCCAAGTGAATCATGAAAAAAAAGTAAGATTTAGGAATTTGAAGAAGTTTTCTAGTTTCCAGGATCCTTGAAGTCTTTTTCTAAGATCTCACAATCTTCTCTTAAGAAACTTTTGAGATATTTTGAGAAACTTTTGCAAAATTGGAAACAAAACAAACAAACAAACAAAGAGGATCATTAAACATCAGTGGGAGAACTGAAGCATGTCACATATTTAGCCTCTCTGGGTCAGAGTCTGCATCAGGGATCTATTTTTACAGAGGTTTCTTGGGGTACCCTCGCCCTCCTCTCCTCTCAGGTTTCTTTAGGGACCTTGTGTCGGTTTGAATTTCCTCTACGCTGACGTGTTCAAGGTGATTTTCCTGAGAAAAGCAGATTTTTGACACAGGCTTACACACAGACGACACAGACTCTATAAATCCAGGTCCCTTTTAGTCTTCACTGTGTGTGTGGAGGAGGTAAATTCAGAGCTTTGCAGACAGAAACTTCTACCTGTGAGAGCTGCTCAGGTCCTGTGGGAGTGACCTTTGACCCTGAGTCCATCTAACTTATCTTCTTTCTGAGCCGACAGGAAGTGAGGGACTTTTAACCAAAGAAACAAAATAAGACTTCAACCCAGGCCAGAGCAGAGAGTCCATGTGTCAGTCTGTGTTTGTGTCATCCTCTCCATATCTCTGAATCTGCCTCTGTCCAACACGTACACTCACACACAAACACACACAAACAGACACACAGCAAACACACTCAAAGCAAACACACACAGTGGTCTGGACTGATAGGGATCTGTGGTGCTGTGTCTCAGCTCTGAGCTGCAGAGCACTTAAAGTGGTCCTCTGATGTACTTTGTGTGTTCCCTGAGTGTAACCTGGGGAAGTTTTCTGCTTCAAAACTCTGAAAAACTGATTTAAAATACATGAAGAGTGAAAAGAAGGCTTTTATTTTGACAGAGTGAAGGTAGAGAGAATCCTATGTGACAGGAAGCTCACTGTTTGCATACACAAACACACACACACACACACACACACACACACACACACACACACACACACACACACACACACACACACACACACACAAAGGTGAGGGCTGTCAGGTATTTTGAGCCAGGAAGTTTAGTGTTGTAGAAGTTTCTGGAACTTCTCTAAAATGAGAAAAAAAAAAAAAAAAAATCAAAAAAGAACATGAATTTCTGGCAGAAAGATCACACAAGTCTACAGGTGAAACATGGAAGAACTAACAGTCCGGCTAATGGTGCCAACCTCAGACTCCTGGAGCACTCTGGATATTTAAGAAGCTGAGGGATGCAGAGGAGAAAAAAAAACAGGAGAGCTGTAGGAAGATGACTTTAGGAGGCTTTAGGAGAGAATATATAAGCTGTGTCTCTTCATCAGACCTTTGGAGGAGCAAACGGAACGAGCCAGGAGTCAGTTTGGGCAACGCAGGGTGATGAGCCTTAAAGAGACGAGGCTGCTTCAGGATCTCCAACACTTCACTGTCAACACTCACAGCTTCACACAAGGGTTTAATATTTCCCTGAAAATTAGATTAGACAGAGATCGATATGCTATAAGACAAGCTTTTATTCCCAAAACTGAACCACTTTTAAAAACATCAAGAATTATCTGCAAAGACGCAAAAAGATTGTTTTACAAAAAAAACTATAACAGATTCTGGACTGAACCATAACTCAAACTGCTGTTCCGCCAACAGACTGCAGGTTATCACCATTTTCATATGCCGTAAACACCATAAACACTCCTTACACACATTTCCCTCTAACTGAGTGTGGCTGTCAGCACTGGTGTGTGTTTGTGAGTAAGATGTTTTATCTGCGGTGAGACTTATTTCAATGGATAAGAACCTGTGCACAGTTTGTAATCTTCATTCAGTGAATCAGAGCCTGTTTCCTCAGAGCAGTCTAAGACAGTCAGCGGCAAATTCTCACGGGTATCGAGGAAAGTCCAGCATTCAAAACACTACATCGGTGTACATCTGCTTTGGTGGGGCATAAGGAGCCAAACGGTGCCCTGCTTATCTAGCGCTCATTGTGTATTACACTGTGTGTCTCATGCCCTCTGCCCTGTCTGTCTGCTTGGAGGCCAGCTTCACCTCGCCTCCCCTAAGAACAAAAAAAATAAATCAACAAAAAAGGAAAACCCAGCCCATATTAGCCAATCAGATTAAATCAAGGCCCATTGTTAAATGGTCAATGCATCATTATAAAAACTTGAGCGAGGCGAGATCAAACCTTACGTTGAACCAATCACAAACAGTTAAAAAAAAAAATAATAATAAAAAAAAAAATCACTGCATCTGTCCCGCTGTGACTTGCTAACTGACACAGCAACTTAGCTAGAAAGTCAGAATATGAACGGAGATGGAAAGCTTGAGTTTCTAGTAAATATAACTTTATAAAACTCCCCTTTGAGGCTCAACTAAAAGTAAAACAGGACAGTAGACTAACTTCAGAGCTCAAAATCACCAGTGCTGAAGTCCCGTTTAGAGTTGTATGAGAGAATCACTACAACATTTTCCACAATGAATGATAGGAGGATGACACTGTGTGGCTTCAGCTCCATGAACAGCGCCATGGTCTTTTTGATGACCAGGTTGTTGTCTTTATCACACAGTTTCTTGTGACCTGAACCATAAAATTTGATGTTTTATCCTTTATTTTTCTTGTCAAGTTAAATGTATTCCATCCAATCCTAATGGAAACATTTAAGCCCTCTCACACCAGCTGCACTGACTTCAGTTTAAAACTTTTACTGTTTTTGTTAAACCTGGGCCCTGACTCTGATAGAAATGAGTGATGTGGTGTGAGCTGTTGTCCTGTAGCTCTAACAGCAGCATCAGCATGTGAAGCACAAATGTCTCTACAGCAACAAAATATCCACCTTTCCTCAAAAGGACTACAATAATTATAATAATAATAATAATAATAATAATAATAATAATAATAATAATAATAATAATAATAAAAGATTAGGAAATGGAGAGTCACAGAGACTGGTCTCAATGGGTCCAGTCCAACAGTCCTCAGATTCAACAGAGGAAGAAATAAACCTCATACTCAGAATTTAACAGATGCCCACAGGACTGGACACATACACAGGTTTCATGTGAATATATGGTTAATATTATCATGGCAGCTATTCAAAACAGCAACAGTGTCCAGAAGGTCCTCCAGAATTACCTCAAATGTAACTGGACACTCCAAAATAAACTCCAACAACAACAAACTCAGCTAAAACAAATAACAACTGGTGGAAATACTGACCAGAGTGTAACAACCAAATCATACAATAAGACAAGATATTTATCGTTAAAACCGATAAACTTCATTGTTGTTGTTGTTTTTTGTTTTTTTTCAAACATTCACTCATTTTGAATTTGATGTCTGCAGCACGTTCCTAAAAAGTTGGGACAGGGTCAACAAAAGACTGGGAAAGTTGAGAAATGTTCTAAAACTAGCTGTTTGGACAGTCCACAGGTGAACAAGTTTAATGGAAACAGGTGAGTGTCATGATTGCATATCAAAGGAGCATCCCTGAAAGGCTCAGTCATTCACAAGCAAGGATGGGATGAGGTTCACCACTTTGCGAACAACTGCGTGAGCAAATAGTCCAAAAGTTTAAGAACAATGTTTCTCAACGTACAATGTCAAAAAATTGATGTATTTGATCATCTACAGTCCATAATATCATCAAAAGATTCAGAGAATCTGGAGAAAACTCTGCACGTAAGCAGCAAGGCTGAAAACCAACATTGAATGCCCGTGACCTTTGACCCCTCAGGCAGCACTGCATTAAGAACCATCATCATTGTGTACACCGTGTCCCAAACGTTCATGCACCACAGAAAAAGTCAACTCAGATTGTGAATTTTCAACAGAATGCCCCCCCCCCTTCTTAATTACTGCCCTCAGCCTGTTGGGCATAGAATGCACTAAGTTCTTTAGAACAGAAGGCTCAATGTTGCCCCACTCCCGCACAGCCCTTGCACTGAGCTCAGAACACCACTGCTGAGTTGTACGAGCAGTATGTGCAGAGACACCATCTTGCACAAAGACCATTTCCGCACGCCTGTTGAACATCTTCCTAGCTGTGATGGGGCCCGATTTCTTCTTTCTGGTGAGTATGGGAAGTAGCACTGGCTGGAGAATGTTCTTAACATAATACCCAGCATTGATGGTGGTGCCCTGGGGTACAACATGCAACTCAGACAGCCCTGAAGATGACATCGCCCCCCAGACCATGCAATGGGCGCTGAACTTGACCTGCTCAGAAGGTGGTACTTCCAGTCGATTGTCAGTGTAAATGCTGTTGTTTTGGCTGTTGGGAGTTGGAAATAAGTAGAGAGGGCACTCATCAGAGACAACCCAGTTTTCCCACTCTCTTGGGGTCATTTTAGCATACTTCTTAGCGAAAGTAAGCCGCTTCTCCTTTTGCAGTGTGGTAAGGCGAGGAATCCGCTGTCTTCTGTATGCTCTCAGACCCAGTTTTTCAGTCAGAAAATGATGGATGGTACTCTTAGAGACTGCTTCCCCAAGATTCTTCAGTCTTCGACTGAGTCTGCAACAGGATTGGTGTCTCTTTCCCTTGGCCTACCGGATGAGGTCCTTAGCTCTCAAACTCAGAACTGAGGTGCGACCTGCACGGGGCATGTCTTCAAGGGGTCACAACTCTGGAATCTCTGCCACCACTTCTTCATCCATTGTATGCTTCTGCCAAGGTCCTCAGTGACCTCCCTACAAGTTTTCCCTGCCCTGCGCAAGGCAATGGCTTGAGCACGGACTTGAGGCTTTGAAAGTGCACCTTTTCCAGATTTTTGTTTGGCCATCGTGGCAACACCACCAAAAAGTTTCTCTCAGTGACATGCTTTATAGTCAACCAAGAAATTTATAGGCCAATCACAAACAGATGAACTAATTAAACAACCTTGCAACACCTGGCTGACCAGGTACAACCCATTTTGGAGACAAACAGACAAAAGTGTTGCCCATTGGGGTGCATGAACTTTTGGGACACGGTGTAAAGGATATTACCACATGGGCTCAGGAATACTTCAGAAAACCATTGTCAGTTAACACAGTTCATCACTACATCTACAAGTGCAAGTTCAAACTCTACCATGCAAAGACAAAGACAGATATCAACAACACCCAGAAACACCACCGGCTTCTCTGGACCCGAGCTCATCTGAGATGGACTGACGCAAAGTGGAAAAGTGTACACATCCAGCATCTGTGATGGTATGGGGGTGTGTTAGTGCCCATGGTATGGCTAACTTGACCATCTGTGAAGGCTCCATTAATGCTGAAAGGTACATACAGGTTTTGGAGCAACATGTGTTGCCATCCAAGCCACGTCTTTTTCAGGGATGCCCCTGTTTATTTCAGCAAGACAATGACAAGACACATTCTGCACCTGTTACAACAGCGTGGCTTCATAGTAAAAGAGTGCAGGTACTAGACTGGCCTGCCTGTAGTCCAGACCTGTCCCCCATTGAAAATGTGTGGCACATTATGAAGCACAAAATACAACAACAGGGACCCTGGACTGTTGATCAACTGAAGTTGTCAATCAATCAAGAATGGTAAAGAATTCCACCTCCAAAGCTTCAACAATTAGTGTCCTCAGTTCACGAACACTTATTGAGTGTTGTTAAAAGGAAAGGTGATGGAACAGTGGAAACATGAGCCTGACCCAGCTTTTTAGGAACAAGGTGCAGGCATCATATTTAAAATGAGTGAATATTTACAAAAAAACAATGAAGTTTATCAGTTTGAACAATAAATATCTTGTCTTTGTAATGTATAACATCCCAGCTTCACTGGAATTAGGGGTTGTAGAAATCAGTCTGTCAGACGGATAAAAGTTACCCTGATACCTGCTTTGGGACCTCTGTCTGAGTTAATGTTCTTCCTGGTGGACGGATCGTGATGTCGGAGGACCTGGGCCCTCAGCTGTCGCACTCACAGAGCCTCAGAGACTCACTGGGACTCACAGGGACCAACTTTGTGTCAGTCTGGGCTTCGTCTACTGTGTCACCACGGGCCGCTGTGAGGAACAGACTGATCTGTGAAACATTCATTCTGAGGCTTTGAGAGTTTTTCCTGAGCTGAATGGTGAAAACATGCCTGCTGTTTGTCTTCATGCTGATGTTCTCACTCTGCACCTCCCTCTCTCTCTCTCTCTCTCTCTCTCTCTCTCTCACTCAATCTGTGTTTTATTTCTCCTCTGATGTCTCTGTTCTTCATGCACATTTAGCATGCAGATTCTGGTATGAGCGGGATGCTTGCATAAAGAGGTTAACACTTCTAGAAGGAGAAGCCCACACACTGAGTGAAAGCAGAGGAGAAAAACAGCTTATGCAGCTTAACATCCTGTCTTCAGTTTAGCCCACAGGCTAACAGATAAGACTTCATGTTAAAGACGGAGTAAACAGCTCCAGAGCCCAGCATCAGTCAGAGAGGGTGGAGAGAATAAGCAGAGAAATATTCAGCTTCATAAAGTCAAAATAATTACAGGCTGCAGCCCATCGGACAGCTCTGAAAGGCTCAGGAGGGTGCTCTGAGCTAAACGCAAAAAGCAGCATGCTAACGTGCTAACTGTGACGGAGCCCGGATCATATTCTGATTCCTGTGGGGTCGTTTCTTTTCTTCACCTCACCTCAGTCATATGAAGTTAGGTCGAGTCAGAGTTTCCAATGTGGCGATTTATGACCTTACTTCAGTTCAGAAACACAACATATCACCAAAAACACAAACCAACAAGTGACTTCATTACAGAAATAATGTCCTTAAATACAAGATTTCAATTCAAAGATTAGATTTTTATTACATTCAGCTGCTTTGTTTTTCTTTCTGTTTTTTTTTTTCCCCTGAAGTTATTTTTGTTTAGTTTGGTAGACCTAAACTGGCAGGCTGTTATAGTCGACAAAAACTAACAAAATAACAAAAATGACAATTGAGAAAGCACTTTTATTAACTGAAACTGAGATAACTAACTTAAATATAATTAACTAACTCTAGGTGTGTTTATAAAACAAACTAAAATAAGCTAAAATCATAGAGGAGCTCTGATGACATCATCAACAAACCTCCAGGAAGTAGGACTGCAGCTTTAGCTTTTTGATGCTAAAATATGAAAACTCCTGCTGTCTGTTTGATGTTTCACTTCATTTCAGATAGGCTGCCTCATGTTTTCTGACCTGTGGAGCTCTCAGAGTCTAGCTGGAACTGGTGGAGAGTCTTTAGCTCAGCAAGTGTTTGGTGATGAAGAAAAGCCGTTTGAACTTGATGATGGTCAATAGAAAAGAAGAGGGTCACTAAAGTAGGGTGGACATATTCTAAAAACCCACAACAGAGGACCCCCTACCCAGTCTCTTGGAGACACTGCAAGAATACTTGAAGTTATTCAAAGATGACCTATATATAAACCATTTATTTATTTATTTATTTATTTATTTATTTATTTATTTATTTAAAACGTTCTTTTTTCTGATTGACTAACTAACTAACTAACTAACTAACTAACTAACTAACTAACTAACTAACTAACTAACTAACTAACTAAATAAATAAATAACTAAATAACATAACATAACATAACATAACATAACATAACATAACATAACAACATAACAAAACATAACATAAACATGAATAATGCCTGTGCAGGTTTCAGAAAACACAAGATGAGATGTAGATTTCCTGTGCGAGCACACGCAAATAACTGTTGGTGGACGGTAGACTTGATGGAGGTTGTAGGAAGAATTGACAGACAGTGCTTATCTGTGGCAATGTAGTTTTCCAAGTCTCCAGAATTTCTGTTTTCATTGACACATAGGTGCCAGCTTTGCACTGGTCATGACCATGATGAAAGGGGGGAACTATTTCTGCAGTTTGTCTGTAAAGGTGCATTTACAGTATGGTTTATTTTGGAACCTGTCCTGCTTTTAGTCGGTGGAAACGCTAACAATTGTGTGCCGTACTGAGACGAAGTGAACCAAAGCACTTGATGGAAACAAGGCTTTAAACTTCAGCATTTTCTGTCTGAGAGCGCAGCGCAGGAAGTCAGAGCATGTTTTCTGTTTTGATCTGGGACAAGGAGAGGCCTGGGTCTTTCATGCCATGACACATGCAGCATACGCTCAACATCCTGACATGGAGGTACATCAGAAAAATTCCTCTGGCCCAGGACAGTGCTTTATTATAAATATTAATGGTCTGTAGAATACGATTTAAAAAAAGTGTTTTAAAAAATCCTTTTGGACATAATTCTTAACTTAAAACACAAGTGGTGGAAATATGTTTGTCCAAACCAAAGTGCTGACACGCCTCTCCATCTAGAGCCCTGTTAGCTGTTAGCTGTTAGCATAGCAGCATTCACCTCTAGCCTCTGTGTTTGTTGTTGTTCTTATTCTGCTCCTGTCGTCCTGTCGTCCTGTCGTCCTTCTTCACATTCAGCCCGCAGCCCGCTCAGCCCTCAGATGTCTAATGACCGCTAACAGAAGCTGTCAGTCACATTGGCTCCTCTCTAATTTGAACTCGTAGCTCTCGGCCGTCACGATTCACTGCAGCCTTCAAACAGACCTCCACAGTCACCGGAGGAGCGAGGCAGGCGACTGGCTGAGGCAGCGGTCAGTGGAGTGTGTGATGGAGACTGTGTCCTTTTCCTCACCCAATACACACACTCCTTTGAATACAGAGTAAAGCAAACAAGTCTGCCTCCACTCATTGATGAAGGGGTCTGAAATAAAGTGATTTATGGTCCAGAGGAGGCAGAAAGTCAAGTTCATGGATGAGCAATCAGTCTTCAGGACCTAAACTACTGATTACTGTGGATGTTTCTAGCCTGCTAACATCCACCTGAGTGATGTTCATGTTAGACCAACCTGCTGTTTATCACACCTCTGAAATGTGTGTTTATTGATAAGTCTTAGAGTAAAGTCTGAGATTTACGTACAGTGAAATATCCTCAACCCCTGTGACCCCTGTTTTAAACCATCCATACCAAATCACTTTGATCCAGATTAAATTTTTTACCTCATATTTTGGTCCAGTGTCCACTGTAACCATTATATTTATATCAGCATCATAACCCCGCCCATATTTTAAATAAACCTGCCTTCTTTAGAGTCTCTCTAAAGAAGAAGAAAAAAACTGTCTTCTATTAGCATCATTACGGTATTAGTGAAACAGTTATCTGCCTTTAACAGGAACATGCAGAAACAGCTATAAGACAATGTACTGACTGCTACAAACTGCATCAGTTAAAGAAAAGAGATCAACTGATAAATTACTACAAGAATCATGAGTTAGTTAATATTAATGTAAAATCTGTGTTTTATGTGTTTTCTGGAGACTACGGGTCAGCTGATGGTCAGGATCTGGACGTGTCCTCCTCTCCTGCTGCTCAGCGTTTCTCTCTGTGTCTCTGTGCCCTTCCTCCTCCTCCACCTCCCTCCAGCTGTCTGGAGGAGACGCTCTTCTTCTCTGCAGATCACACTTTTACAGTTTTACAAAGATTTCCCAGAAGCAGCTCTGGAGTTCACACATCAGAGGCTGCTGGAGACGGACGAGATGAGAGGAGGTGACTCTCATTCTGCACACTGAGAGAGAGAGAGAGCGAGGGGGGGGGGGGGGGGTGCATCCTCTGCTCTGCTGCACCCCTCTGAGGCCTCTGGGTCCAAACTTCTTCTCATCTCTCTGAGAGAGCCATGCAGGATTCACAGGCAGAGCTCCTCTGCAGCTTGGCGGGACACAAAACTCTTATCAGCACAAGATATGAGAGACTGTGTTAGTTGGGATGTCACTCTTTGATAGAATGAGTCCAACAACTACAACTCCCATGGTGCATTTCAGCGGGAAAACAACAAATCCTCAAAGTAAAGGAGAGGTCTGGTGGTGAAGTCTGAACACGTTTAAACACCACATGTCATTCACAAACTGAGCTGCATGTTTATGCTCTTGGTTTGAGTTGCTGACCCATGAGGCTCATGGGTAATGTAGTATTTAGTGCAGTGAAAATTGGAGAACGTATAATTCTCCTAACAAACCAAATATTTCAAGCAACACTGCAAGACAAAAATCCACAGGAGCAGACAGTGTCCAGGCTGACCGGGATCGTACCCAGAGTCTTCATCCTCCTCATCCTCAGCAGCTTCCTGTCCCTGTAAGCCATCAGCCATCAGTTCATCCATAACACCCCCCTCTTCTCTTTCAGAGATCCATTCTTTGATACCAGTCTCTCTCTTCCTTCCTCAGCCCTCTCCTCATTCTCTCTCACCCTCCACACCCTCCTAATTCTTCTCCTCCATCTTTAAATCTGCAGTTGGTGAAGCTTTAAAGCTGCCTTTCTGTACATAATATGAAATAGGTGTTTTATTCTTCTGTGAAATATGTATAATGAGGTTAGTAATGACCTGTGTGCTGAATGAACATGTGATAATGTGTTTGTTTAGTGGAAACAGATGAATTAATGACCCAGCAGTAGAACTTTCTGGAGAAATGGGCTGTTCTCCATGTGACTGATGAGCTCTGGAGACTCCTGCTCTATTTTTGGTGTTATTGTGCGATCAAAGAGATTCAGACCTGGGTCTGTCACATGGGACTCACAGCTAGCTCAGATGTTAGCCTCTGTGAAATCCCTCCTGGCTTTGAACACAGCCCTGAACTGCTGCTGCCTCCCCAGCTGTGAGGACTTGTTCTGAGAGAGAAAACGCTTTGTGGAAGTTCCTCTGCAGGATGATGAGAAGAGCTGTCAACGTACACAGGGTTAAAAAACCTCACGCAAACAAACTTTTTTATTCTGTCAATCTACCCTTTACTTTTTTTTAAATAAACATTAATATTAATTCATCTATTGATTTCAGTATTTTTTTATCATTCATTTAAAATATTTTATCTCCTTTTAGCTCAGCCAAGCTCTACCTGCTCCAGCCTTGTCCTTTGTATTAAGGATATTTTGAGGAACAGCAAAATGTCTTGTTCTTTTACTGCCTTGCCATTTTTATTTCCATCTGTTTTTTATTGGCTATATTTTTGTTTCTTTTTTCTCTCTTTTCTATAATAATAATAAAAAAAACAAACCTTGTTTCCCTGAAATGCTGAATATTTTTTTTTGTAGTGGGTAAAAACTTCAATAAAAAGAAATGAGATGAAAATGTTTGTTTGGATTTAAGTTTATGCAGCGTAATATAAATTCCCAAGGTGCTCCCAAAGGAGCTGGGTGGATGGCTTTTTCTTCAGGGTAGAAAGTTGGGATGGAGGACGTATGTGCACACTGCAGCCAGCAGTAAGAAACCAGATCTACCTACAGGTACAAATAAAGGAACCTGGAACTTGAAAAGCAGCAGAACTTTTCGGTTCGTGAACCAAAACAGTGAAGTGCCAACCTAAAGGGAAAACAAACTCAAGAACCCCACACTGACTAAAAACCGGAAGGTACCACACGCAGCCCAAAATTCAGAAGAATATTCAAGTGACATAGAAACTGGAGGTGAGGGAGACAGAGACTCTGAGACTCTATGTAACTTTGTTGCAGCTCAGTTGTCCTAGATGATGAGCTTCTTCTTCATTTGTTTAGTGCACCCAGGAGTGTGTGGTAATTCACAAGATGCGCAACAACACCCCCCACAGTATGACGATGAAAACACTGAAAATCTTGTCAATGGCTGGGAATGAGTTAAGACTCCAATCATTAAAAAGAGAACATGTTCAGAATCAGATGGAACGTTGGGATGTGATTTTTATAAAACATTCATCTTTGAGTTGGCCTTATAGAGGAAATTGAAACAATGGCTGCCCATCCAAAGGTCATTAACAGTTTCCAAACATGTCTACTTCAGAAACTCCCTCTAAAATGATAAACAGAAGCAGAAGATACCCAGAGTATGCTGCTTGTTCAACAAGTTTAAATCAGGAGAAAAAAATAGCAGTAAGAAACACATATTAGTGCAATAAACATCATTGGTGACAATCTTGAGTATACACGTCATATGTTTAAGTCCAACCTTAGGAAGCACCTGCAGACAGTCAAACACCTGAAGACAGCAGATCAACAACTGCAGACAGCAGAACACCTGCAGATAGCAGAACACCTGCAGAAAGCAGAACAACTGCAGATGGCAGAACACCTGCAGACAGCAGAAAACCTGCAGACAGCAGAACACCTGCAGACAGCATAACACCTGCATATGGTAGAACACCAACACACAGCAGAACACCTGCAGATGGTAGAACACCTGCAGACAGTAGAACACCTGCAGACAGCAGACCACCTGCAGACAGCAGAACACCTGCAGACAGCAGAACACCTGCAGACAGTAGAACACCTGCAGACAGCAGATCACCTGCAGATAGCAGAACACCTGCAGAAAGCAGAACAACTGCAGATGGCAGAACACCTGCAGACAGCAGAACACCTGCAGACAGCAGAACACCTGCAGACAGTAGAACACCTGCAGACAGCAGATCACCTGCAGACAGCAGAACACCTGCAGACAGCAGACCACCTGCAGACAGCAGAACACCTGCAGACAGTAGAACACCTGCAGACAGCAGAACACCTGCAGACAGCAGATCACCTGCAGACAGCAGAACACCTGCAGACAGCAGAACACCTGCAGACAGCAGATCACCTGCAGACAGCAGAACACCTGCAGACAGTAGAACACCTGCAGACAGTAGAACACCTGCAGACAGCAGAACACCTGCAGACAGCAGATCACCTGCAGACAGCAGAACACCTGCAGACAGTAGAACACCTGCAGACAGCAGAACACCTGCAGACAGCAGATCACCTGCAGACAGCAGAACACCTGCAGACAGCAGATCACCTGCAGACAGCAGATCACCTGCAGACAGCAGAACACCTGCAGACAGTAGAACACCTGCAGACAGCAGATCACCTGCAGACAGCAGAACACCTGCAGACAGTAGAACACCTGCAGACAGCAGATCACCTGCAGATAGCAGAACACCTGCAGAAAGCAGAACAACTGCAGATGGCAGAACACCTGCAGACAGCAGAACACCTGCAGACAGCAGAACACCTGCAGACAGCAGAACACCTGCAGACAGCAGATCACCTGCAGACAGCAGAACACCTGCAGACAGCAGATCACCTGCAGACAGCAGATCACCTGCAGACAGCATCTGTTTTTCCAGATATTTCAGGGTCAGAACTGTGTAGTTATTTACATCTCAGGTGATAATCTCGCTGAATTAATTTACCTGTGATGTGGTGAATACATAACAGGTAATTCTGGAGTTATATGGAATACCTGTCCATCTGATGGTCAGAGTGGGTTAGTGATTGATCCAGGGTGATGGTTTTTTTGGAAAGTGTTTGATCAGTTTTGTTGCAGTTAAGAACCTGATGGGAGCTGTTTGGAGAGCGTCAGCATTCTCTGTTGTCTGCAGAGATCAAACCCTACATGCTGGGAGGACTTCTTGTTACATAATGATACAGAAACATAAGGAGAAGCACTGTTCCAGGTGCGTCCCCCTACGGAGGAAACACATGAATAAAAAAATGGTTTCAGTAACAGTCCTGTCAGAGCTGATTTCCCAGGAGGCTCAGGGGTGATGCATCATACATGAAGGGTGGAGGACTCCATGAGGGCGTAAGGGCCGAGCTGAGGGAGATATTTCAGCCTGCTCTGTCTCAGTGAGGGATCTGCCTCATTAGAGATGATGAATGAGGGGAGCACAGAGAAGCAGTCTAAACACTGCTGCTCCATTTCCTCTGAACACACATGCCCATCTACACACATGCCTATCTACACACACACACACACACACACACACACACACACACACACACACACACACACACACACACACACACACAGAAAGAGAGAGGTAGGATGTGTCTGTATTAATTGCTTATTAAGGTAATGATGAAAAAAAATGTTCTAATGAAGCGTAAATCTGTTCATGGTCTTCACTAAATCATCTGAACAGGCTCCATGTAGGCCTCCTCCTTCAGCACGCCTCAGCACTTTGGTCTGAATCAAGCAGCTTTAACGAGTGTGTGTGTGTGTGTGTGTGTGTGTGTGTGTGTGTGTGTGTGTGTGTGTGTGTGTGTGTGTGTGTGTATTTCTAGTTTGTGTAAGTGTGTTTATAATCAGAACCTGAGAGGAAGTGAGCTTTTTTCTTCTCCTTACTGCTATCAGCTCTCACCTTTACCTGTCACACAACTCAGAGTCTCAGAGTCACCTGCTCGTGACCTTCAAGGACCAAGAACTCCATCAGAGTTCCACAGCAGGTAGGTGAAACAAACACGCCCTGTTTGCTTTGGAGTGGCATGCCATGTTGTGGCCTGTTTTCAATAATACATTTAAAATCAAAGCTTCACCCCCTGATAGTGTGGAACACTTCCTCTGTTTCAGATCCAAAGAGATTTTCAGGTTCTTTATATTCAGCCTGCGTCTTTTAATTAAAATGAGGCCAGAATCTGGAATAAACAAAGCTCCTTTCTTCTGTCTCCTCTTCCTTTCCTGTGTTTCTCCTCCCCCTCCTCCTCCTCTTCCTCTCCTTTATTACTCCCCCTGGCTGCTCCTGGTGATGAGACGGTGGGTGGTGGGTGGGGGGGGGGGGGTAAACAGCTCTGGGGGCCTTTAGCCGAGCCTCGTCCCCCTGTAGACCCATTCACATCGGGGAGCTCATCAATTGACACTGAATTTGCCGTAATAACTGCCAGAGAGAAGAATGAGCTAAAACACACACACACACACACACACACACACACACAAACGCACACACACACACACGCACACACACACACAGAGTTTGACATGCATGTTGTCTGTTGGTGAGAATTAGCATCCTTGGAGCTAAACTACACACGTACACACACACACACACAGAGAAAGTGAGAGAGAGAGAGAGAGAGAGAGAGAGAGAGAGAATAGCTCCTCATAGATCTGTCTTTAAGGTGCTTCCTGACAGCCTCATCCATCCTGCAGCGGCTCGTCTGTTTGCGCCTGTGTCCGAGGCAGAGGGAGGACGAGCAGTAATGACCCGGACACGTTTGATGAAGTGAAAGTTTACAGACTCGCAGCACCGCAGGCTTTGTGTTTGTGCGCTTTACTCCGTCTCAGATGGATTCCTGCTCGGTAAAGATCTTTAAATCAAAGCTGCGTGTCGCGGCTGTTGCATGCTGATGCTTTTAAACAAACGGGGTGTGTGAGGCCGTAAAGTGTCCGCTTGTTAATATTTCAATTACGGGGAAGAAAAAACACACAGAATGGACTTTTTTCTCAGTCCTGTTGTGTTTGTTTCTGTTCTGTTTCATCCAAAGATTGTTGAGAATACATTTAAATAAGTAAGTAAGTAAGTAAGTAAATATAAATAATTAAATAAATAAATAAATGTAAAAGAAACAGACACGGTGCTAAATCTGCACCATCCATAAATCACGCTGACTCCTCTCCAAAGACGTGAACTTCAACCAGCTGCAGATCTGCAGCATGCAGCACGCTGCTCTCAGCATGAAGCTGGCTGAGGAGAACGTCCTTCACTGGCTGCTGGAGCTGAATCTGAGAGGATGAATCCTCAGACGGCTGCAGGAGGAGAAGAAGGAGCACAAACCCTGCCTCGGATCCTCAGCTGAGAGGAGAAACCTCCAAGGACTGACACTGAGAATCACTCTGTCTTCACATCTCCTCATGTTTCAGTTTTTCATCGGTGGATTATGAACCACTTCTTACGACAAGTCACCCCAACTTCAACCCTGATAAATATCAGCCTGTTAGATACTGAGGGGGAAAACACACTCAGTCCACGTGGAGCTTGGGATGCCATATGTCAATGCTCCTGTCTGCAGGTGTTCTACACAGGCGAATTTGCTAAGTAATTTTTCCAGGGTGAAAATTATTTTCCTCTGGGAGAGTAATATGAACTCATTTTAGGGTATAATTGTCAGGTTCAGCAGCAAGAGTAGGAGCAAAAACACTGAGTATCACTTGGAGTAAACTGCACAATGTACAGTACTGCGTACTCCTTGAAGAGTAACTTAATGGTGCTGATGGCTCATAACACCAGGCAGTGTTACTTTAACCCCTAATTCACACATACTCCGAGAGCGCTGTGGTCCGTCAATGCGAGCCAATTCACACTGCATCTGTCTCTGGATTAGAGCGCAGCTCAGCGTACTCATAGCAGCTGGATACACAAGATCACAGGAGAACCACATGTTCCTGCAGGAATCACACCCATGACAACTACTTTCATGATATTTAGTATGTTAAACTCACCTGCCCTCCCAGAACTTCATTAATTCAGTCCTTCCCTTTTAGTCTCTGTTGGTGTCCTTATATAAAGGATGTGTTGTATCCTATATAATTATCTGGTTTTCCGCCTCTAATATAAACTTTTCCTCGTCCATGGCGTCAGATTTCCTCTGGGTCTGACCCGCTGATGACTGCTGGCCCTGTGCCAGTGTCGTAGTTTTAATATACGAGGATAATTTTACGATCGACAGGCTGAACATGGTGCTTTATTTTGAAAAGACCTGAAACTCTGAATGTTTTTCGTGTCTGTTTTCCTGTTTGGAACGATCGGCTCTGCTCTTGATGCGTCTCTGCAGCGTACTCCAGCAAGAATAGACTCGCAGTGGAACAGCCACGAGCAGCTGTTGGTAGCACACGCCGGAGACAGACTGCGGCACGGGCTGTGTGAATGCACTGATTGACTTGAATGGCAGTGAAATACAGCGCAGTGCGCGGTGCTGACAGACCACAGCGCTCACACTGTATGTGTGAATTAGGGGTTGACATCTGGGCATCCAGCGCCCCATTCCCTCCCCACTCATAGCTGCAGTAATTGTTCTGTTTTTACAATAAACCGTTCTTTGATTAACACTGTTCATCCAGAAGCTCCCAACTCAAAATTTAGACAAGCTTACCTTAAATATCCATACTTTTCAATGGAATATTCTTTGTAACAAAACTTGCAGTGGATATGAGACCCTGCTGTACATTTGGATATTAGGTGTGGGTTGAACCTGCTTTTTTTCCCTAAAGCGTCTTCTTACATGTCTGCATTCTTGTTTTAAGATTGAAAAAATCTTATCTTAAAATCTTAGAGAGAGAGAGAGAGAGAGAGAGAGAGAGAGAGAGAGAGTGTGTGGTGTAAAGCCTCTCATGATAAAGGCTGTGGGCTTGCTTTGACTCTAAAGATGAGGGTGAAATAATTGTGTCAGAGTTCCAGCAGGTGAAAATGGACCAGTACTTATATAGCTCTTTTCTAGTCTAGTCTAGTCTCTTTTCTAGTCGTTCTGACCACTCAAAGCTTTACACTGCTAGTCCACACCACATTCACACACTGATGGTAGAAAGATCTATCGTATCATGAGTTTTTTTTAACTAACACATTCATACCCATTCATACACCACTGACCAACAGTGGGAGCAATTGGGGGTTCAGTGTCTTGCTCAAGGACACTTCAGCATGTGACTGCAGGATCTGGGAATCGAACCCTCGACCTTCCTATTAAGAGACGACAACTCTACCACTGAGCCACAGTTTTCTGGAGACTCTTCAAATGAAACAGGAGAACAGAAGAGCTCATGTCTTCTTCTGGTTCATGCATGTTCGAGCTTCCTTGTCCAGATGATCTTCATTCCTGATGCTAATCTCAGCCCTCAGTGTGCAGGTTAGGCTAACAGCTCTGAGCAGTGTGCATGTTTGGAGCCGGGCTGAGTGTGAAGGAGGTCGTGTTAAATGGACTGCTAAAACCGTGCTAGCTCCTGATTGGAGAGCTGAATCAGCCTGTGCCTCTGCACTGTCCCCGTGGCACACACACACACAGACGTCCCTGCATTAGAGCTTCCAACAGCTTGTTGAGCGCTCCCTGCTGCATGGGGAAACTCTGGGGGAGCTAGCGTGATTAGCTGCAGGCTAAATGTTGATGTGAACTTGTTCAGAGGTTCCATTCAGGCTGTGGGAGCGAGCTAATGGTTGTGGTGTCATGGGATGTTTCTCGCATGATAAGTCAGGGGCCAGTGAAGTGAGGTGGATGGAGTTAGGCCTGGCTGCGAGTGGCTAGCTGGTGGCTAACTACTGCTGGACTCTCAGTCATCTCTCAGTGAGACTTTCTGGATGTGCTTCTTGCATGTGTGCAGTTAGCTGCAGGAGGTTAACTGATGGCTAAAGGAGACCAAACCTGTCCAGGTGTAAGGGAAACAGATGTTCTCATGCATGTCTGTGCATTCACTCATGAAAGTATTTCTCAGTCACTGCAAAAACGAAAACTACAGATATTTTTTTAGCCTCTTTCACACATGCACTCCAGAACAGTCCTAGAAATCTTCATAAATGATCCAAAGTGGTGTTTTCACACGTCCCTCTCAGCGTGAAGTCTTCCTGGTGATGGGACGAGTCTCTGGAGGACGGACGTGCTGTGAAAGCTTCAGTGAATGTTTACAGCATGATGGAGGACAAAGCAGCTGCTGCAGACACAGGCTCTAGTGGACACTCCAGTAAATGGACGAGTACTTTTACAAATAGACCAGTACTTATATAAATTAGACAAGTAATTTTTTTAAGCTCTTTCCTATTCTTTCTGTTTGGGGGGAGGGGGGGGGGGGGGTTGTTAGGAGCAGGAAAAGTAACTGAAATGTCCGAGCCTTATCGAATCCACCAATCTCAAAAATCCGAGTGATGTGTTGTTCCTCTGAGTTTTTACCAGTTTACATGACTATCTATCATTACCTCCTGTGTTTTACTCTCCCCATCTTTTTAAGAGACCACAGGCTAAAGCATCCTGTCCTGTCATGCTAAGTTATACCTCTTTACCTCAGTCTTGTCTTTCTTGTTTGTCTTGTCTGGTTATATTTTGTAGACACATCTCTCCTCTCCTTTCAGGTCACTTCATTTCCTGCCCTGGTCTTCTCCTGCTGCTGTGATTGTTTCAACCTGTGTCCCTTTACTTCCTGTATAAAAGTCTGCGTCCTTGTCCAGTGCCAGATCGTCTTATCTGGTCTATTTGTTTGTGTACCAACCTTGTCTTGTCCTCTAAGTTTTTGTTAGGTGTGTTTTTCTTCTTTTGGTTCTCGGCAGCTGACTGGGATTTTCCAGTGTTTAGACAGCTTAGCTCAGCTTGTTTTATATGTTATGACATGTTATGATATGTTCATATTTAAATGTAAATGAAGAGCTCATTTTCTGATTAAAGTTCTGTGTTTTGGTCCCCGGCCACTCACTGTCATAAAGACTGAAACAAGAAGAGACACTGCAGGAAAACATGATATCAAACAGAGAAAGAACCAGACGGAAAAGTCTGGAATCAAACATTTGCTGTTTGCATTCACACATTCAGCTCACCCTGAAAATATTCAGTAACTTCCTGTGGAGTCAGGTGCACATGTGTAAATAAATCTCTGTAAATCTCTCTCATTCATGACTTATAAATGATCCTTATCCCATGGCTCTGACACTAACGGAGAGGAAAGACCTGTTTTGTCTCTTAGTTTAAAAACAGAGGAGAGAAGAGATGAGTGGTCCTGGTCTGACTGGATAACTACAGGATGAGAAACTGAGCCGTGAGTAATTTTGAGTGATGGTGGGTCACAACAAACATGACACGTTCACCTGAGGACATCAGAGAGGTGTTTAAGGATGTCTCAGCCTCTCATTCATCCAGTTTATTTAGTTTATGAATGATCATGGGAGCTCAGGTAATGAGAGGCAATTACAAACACAATGAGTCAGAAAGCAGAGCTGTTCTTCCTGGTTTGATGGAAAAATAAAATATTACTCATCTCTTCCTGCTGGAAGACATAATAACAGGCTGGACTGAAGTTTTCTGTTCATCTCTCTTTGCAATAAGCAGACTCACATTCCTGCTGGGACAAATGAAGCTAATCAGGAGTGACTGCTGATACCAGACACTGACAAACCTTTACAGAGATGCTTCTGTTTGATGGAAGAAGTGAAAAATCAACAAATAAAGAAAACAGAGAGAGAGAGAGAGAGAGAGAGAGAGAGAGAGAGAGAGAGAGAGAGAGAGAGAGAGAGAGAGAGATGGAAAACAAGAACCGGCTCTGAACACCTATCAGGGACTATGGTTGGACATCCGTTGAAATGCAGAAAAACATTTTTCGTACCGTTTTATGATTTTTTTTTCTGAGATTTTTAAGTCTAAAAATGGTCAGACTGTGTTGTGGGGTACGTGTAACTCCAACCCAAGGTATCCTGAGAGGTTGGGTGATGGGTTGTATTTTCAACCCTTTCCTTAAACAACATCTCAACCAGAAAAAGTGTCCTCTTTGGAAAAAGTTGTGCAGTAGACCACAACATAAACTCAACGTGAATAAAATGAACAGGGATGATTAACGTCTGTTTAAAGGTAAGTCAACATCGCATCTGAGGAAACATACTGTCCCTTTGCTGTAAAAAAATATAGTTATCTTTAACTTCTTTAATGTTAGCTAAAGTTAGCTTAACGTTAGCTCCTATCTGTGTTGTTCATCATGTCTCTTTGTTTATTGGAGCTCATTGGCCTGTTTCGTTCTAGTTTTGGTTCATTGGTGGTCGTCCATCATTGTTAGCTGTTGTCCAAAGGGCTCTAGTTATGCTAACGTTAGCTTCTGGAGCTTAGCTTCATTAGCTTATCTGTAATGGCCCAGATAACAAAGGTTGACCAACGTTCTGCTGAATGATTCAGTGTAAATACTGGAGCTCCAAACTAAAAGAGACTCTCTTGGTAAAGATGGTAAAACGTGTGGTGGCAAATGATCATTAGCTGACAGGAACCAGATGTTCGTTTGGTTTGTCCTGAGATGACATCCAAACAGGGTTCAGAAGTTTACAGTCTCAGGAGTCAGATACTCAGGTCAGCCTGACTTAAAAGTGAAAGGACAGGCTCAGTAGTTTATGTTCCTCGCACTCAGAAAGGAAATTTGGAAAGACAGGGAATCTCAGTATTACTAGTGAAATGTGACCACTCATAGTTTAAACTGAAACCAGTGATGTCGCTGAAAGGCTATAAAGAGAGGGAGAAGGTTTGGGAGCTGATCCTCTGTCTTGTTGTCTGAGATGCTGATGGGAACCAGATGTGGTTTATCAGGTTTGCTCTGGGACCTGGAAGTTTTGTCTTGTAACTGACCTTCAACAGTAAAATGATTCATATATCCCTCCAATGTGGAGTTTAGACCCTTTTTGTGACTTCAAGATGATATGTGATCTTTCTGTTTTTCTTTCTGACGTCCTTTGAAATGCCTCCTCCTGTGACACCTCCCACAGCGCCTAACACTGAATGTTCGTTGGTTGTCTGAGTGAGTGGGGGGTGGTTTAGACAGAGGTTAGCTCACTACTATAACGTTTTTCTCCTTGAGTCTGTATGTCAACCATGGGTGCGTCCGGCACCGGAAGTACTTTCTGAGGCGCCATATTGAAGGGTGTCCCAAAGCGTTATTTGTGGTCGGAGGAGAGAGGAGAGAGGAGGGAGGAGGGAGGAGGTTGATTGGAGGAGCGATAATCGAAGAGACACGAGAGCTGCCTTTGTGGAAGTCTTTTCACCGACAGACACGCCCCCATGTGGGATATCACTCACTGATTGGACGCTGCAGCAGCTCAGCCTTGAAACTCTGAAACTTCTGATCACCGGAGTTTAATGAGAGCGAAAAGACGGAGCTGAAAACAGTCAGTATCCAGAGGATAATCCTGAAACAGCTCATAAAGCTGGGGTTAAAAAAAGACTGATGTGAGTTTAAAGCTCAAAATACTGAAGACAGCCGTCATCAAATCAATATAACAGAGGATCACTGCTGAGTTTATAAAACTGTTCAGGTCAAATTCATCATCTAACGGAAAAATAATTCATAGAGTGCAATAAAAAAGACTGAAAATAAATATTGGTGATCAGTTATTTCTCTCCTTCATTTTCTCGTTGATTCTGTTTTTCTTTATGAACAGAATTTAAGTCTGAGAGAAAAAACAGCTGTGAGGTTTGTAAAGAGTAACAGGATTTGTGTTTTCACTGAGATCTAATAAATAACTAATATCCAGAGTTCCTCAGACATCATTAACTAGGTTATATTAATAAGTTTCAGGGTTCACCATCAGATACGCTCAAGATGAAGGATCAATAATTAATAAATAATCTAATGAGGCTTTTTAGCGGTGAAGTGATCAGCTGTTAGAGCTGACTGACAGATGATCCAGAGGTGATCAGCTGTTAGAGCTGACTGACAGATGATCCAGAGGTGATCAGCTGTTAGAGCTGACTGACAGATGATCCAGAGGTGATCGGCTGTTAGAGCTGACAGATGATCCAGAGGTGATCGGCTGTTAGAGCTGACTGACAGATGATCCAGAGGTGATCGGCTGTTAGAGCTGACTGACAGATGATCCAGAGGTGATCGGCTGTTAGAGCTGACTGACAGATGATCCAGAGGTGATCGGCTGTTAGAGCCGACTGACAGATGATCCAGAGGTGATCGGCTGTTAGAGCCGACTGACAGATGATCCAGAGGTGATCGGCTGTTAGAGCTGACAGATGATCCAGAGGTGATCAGCTGTTAGAGCTGACAGATGATCCAGAGGTGATCGGCTGTTAGAGCTGACTGACAGATGATCCAGAGGTGATCGGCTGTTAGAGCTGACAGATGATCCAGAGGTGATCAGCTGTTAGAGCTGACAGATGATCCAGAGGTGATCGGCTGTTAGAGCTGACTGACAGATGAACAAGAGGTGACCGGCTGTTAGAGCCGACTGACAGATGATCCAGAGGTGATCAGCTGTTAGAGCTTACAGATGATCCAGAGGTGATCGGCTGTTAGAGCCGACTGACAGATGATCCAGAGGTGATCGGCTGTTAGAGCCGACTGACAGATGATCCAGAGGTGATCAGCTGTTAGAGCTTACAGATGATCCAGAGGTGATCGGCTGTTAGAGCTGACTGACAGATGATCCAGAGGTGATCGGCTGTTAGAGCTGACTGACAGATGATCCAGAGGTGATCAGCTGATGCCATCATCACCAAAACATGTTGCTTCATGTGACGCTCCCGAGGAGAGGACGTCTCAATTCTCTTAAAACGAACCTCCTCGACTCCTCTCTTCATTTTCTTCATCTCTCCCATGCATCTCTGGTGGGAGGGACTAAGACGCAAGTGAACGACGCAAGTGGAGGAAGGAAGGATGGACATTTGGCACTTTGAGACACACCCCAGATCTTCATTACACTTACTGAAATGACGAGGTCATCACATGAGGACAGAGGGGTGGGGCCAGGCGCAGAGCCAGTGTCACATTGCAGAGGGGGCGGGGACTTGTAGTGGGCCCTTATAGCTTATTGGCTATTTTACTTGTTAACAATTCATGTTATGGATCCGATGTGGATTTGAGCTGTATTTGCCGCTGCCAATAAGGGACTGAATGAACGGCTTCAGCTTCGTAAATTTAAAAAAAGTCTCACACTTTGAACCATCAAAATATGAAAGAAAATCATAGATCAATAAAGAGACTAAAAGGCCAGATATTCTGTAAAACAAACGGTGTCGGCGTCAGGGGGGGGGGGCATTCACGGGCTGTGCCCCCCCCCCAGTAGATCGACTGTGCCCCCCCCCCCTTCACAAGGGCGAGACCGGGAAAAAAATAATATCAAAGTCCTAGAATTCATTTTTTGTTTAATATTTACAAAAAATGTTTTAGAGGTACCTTTAAAGTTCTGTTACCGTTTGGGTTTCATTGTTCATCGCTGTTTAATGTGTTTAATATTGGTGCGCTAAAGCGCGCATAGTTGTGTGCACACCGGAGGGAGAGAGAGAGAGATGCGTGACTCTCAGCTGTGGTTTAGTGTGATTCTTGTGGGCGTAAATTTGAACTTTGTACAATCTGTTGAGTGATTTTTGATGTGTGTTTAATTGGCTATCATAGACATAGCTATACAGAATAAATCCAGTCATGATCAAGACTTTGTGCCCCCCTGCTGTTGCCTTGACCCCCCCCCCCCCCCTGAATTTTGTCTGACGCCGACTCTGAAAACAAAGTAAACCCAACATTAGACGCTGCGCAGTGACAGCATCTAAAGACACAGCTGATCAATTAGTAGCGCTAATATTGGGAAACGGAGACAGAAGGGCGAAATGGAGAGAGTGTGGATTACGATGAGTTGTGCAGCACAATGTGCGCTATTTCAGCACCATGGACAGTGCCACGGATTATCATTAAACAGCGACCTGCTGATGATCTAGCAGCACAACTGCTGATAGGCTATTTCAGCACCATGGTTGGGGGTTGAGTTGCTGAGAAGAAGTTTGTCAGCGGAACGCAGGAGGCAACAAGATTCTTCCTCTGCTCTTGCTCCTTATGCTTTAGTGCGCCCGACTTGTGTTTTTTCATTTTAAAGCTATTTAAGCGAACACACACACAGTCAGTAACAAGGGCTAACTGCACACTCAGAGACTGCGGTGAAATTGACCGCGCACGCACGTACATCAATCTGATGTAACTTTCTGTCTGCGCGTAGACCCACAGGGAGAGAGAGAAAGATTGACAGACAGTGCAAGAGAGGTTGACATGGTAAGTATGACGTCACATTAGGCTACCTCCTCATGGTATTTCAGAAACGTTCTGATCTGGATTGCTTTTTCCACTTATATTTACTTTTTTTCTTACACTTATATCCTTACAAATACAGCAGTAAGAGACTGACTTTCCCACTTTACATTGTTTTTGTTTTTTTCGCCACCGGTCCTGCTGTTGGCCCCTTCGTGACCGTGGGCCCGGGGCAGCCGCACCCTCTGCCCCCCCGCCGGCTCCGCTACAGGGTGGGGCCTCTAACACAAAGGTCTGCCTTAAAGAGACAGAAGCTGAAACGAAGTGTTTCAGGCAGAGGCTGACATAAGAGTTTATAAAACAGCAGGGAGAGAAAAAATAGAGATTTATATTAGCTGTGAATCATGTAAAGATACTTCAGGAGTACAAGAGGGACAGAATAAAGACTAAAAAAGACTATACCCCCTCATTGATTATTCATTCTCCTCCAGATGAAACCTGTGATTTTCAGAGAACATAAACCTCATCATGGAATCGGCTTCTTTATCCAGCAGCAAGACGAACTTACAGAGATCAGTGTAACGCTCTTTTATTGAGCACACAATGAACTCTTTCATTCAGCCTGAAGATTGGGTTTATAATAACTGAAAGGAAAACTGTCGTCACGTCAGCCTCACAGCTGCTTCCAGGATTCAGCAGGAAATCCACAGAAATATGATTAAAAATCCATTCATCACAGCTTCGGACGTGATGTTATTATATCTGCTTCATTTAATACCACACTTAGAGGAACACACACACACACACACACACACACACGTGCAGCCCAGCCGTATGTGTACACACACAAACACACACACAATCCTGGCTTGGTAATGAATCCTGAGGTGTTCCTTGTCTCTCCTAATGAAAGAGGAGATGCTCAGCAGCCGATCCCCTCTCTAATCTTTCTGCTAACACGGGGCTAATAAAGGGGCTGGAGTCAATTATTGACCAGAGAAATGAACATTTGATGAGGTGCAGATAACAACCAGCATTTCTTTTTTCTCCAGAGCACAGGAGCAGGAGCAGGAACATAAAGAGAGGGAGAGAGATTGTGGTTTTGTGAACACAAACACATAGCTGAGGCTGAGGCTTCTTCTCCCGCTGTCAGACAGACCTGCAGAGGAAACCCTTCACATTTCTTCTGCTGAATGATTGCAGCTTTCCTCGGGTTAACCAGCTCTTCTCTTTGTCTTTGCATTTATTCACGTCATGCTTCCTGCTTCTCTGACGTCACGTGCATGCCCTGTTCACTCAGCATTTATCTTTACTTCAGAGTCTTATTCAGTCTGAATGTATTTCAGTGCATGACGTAGTTTCTCTCCTCTTCATTCAGCTTCATTGTGTTGCTGTAGCGATGTTCTGTTCTTCGAAAATCCTGAACGGCTCCTTCTCAATGAACCTCTGCAGTCTCCTTTATGACACACACACACACACACACACACACACACACACACACACACACACCATAATTTCCCTCAGCTACGTCTGCCACAGGCAAGAGGATCCAAACCACATGGCACAATATGAAGCCTTCAGCTATACAACTGCAGCCAGGGGCCAATTTTAGTAGGAATGAAAGAGGACAAGGTGTTCACTGTGAAAAAGACACGATGCTGCAGCAAACTGCTCTTAAAGAGAGGAGAGGTAGCTGTCAGAGATGAGCTCTGTCTGTCCTTATCTGAGGCAGGAATATTCAACTCATTGCAGTTTAACATGAAGAGACAGAGAGCTGCCTGAGCTGCAGCTGTCTGCCATCAGAGCCATGAAGAGGAGAGCAGCTTCACCTTACCTTCACTAATAACAACATTTAGGATGGTCTGAGCTTTAAGGAACATGTATTGAGTTTGATCAGAGACCATTAGGTGCCACAGAGAAAAAAATATATAAATCGTATGCACAAGATACTTATTCGTACGCAGAATTAATTAAAACGTGCACTCGAAATACTTATCCATCGTTTTAGCTAAAACGTGCACATGAGATACTGTAACGTATGCATGATTGATTAAAACTTCCACACAAAATACTTATTTGTGTGCACGTTTTAGCTAAAATGTGCACACGAAATACAATTCTACAATTCTATAATTTCATTTAGCAGACGCTTTTTTCCAAAGCAACGTACAACACAAGCAAGAATTTAAACAAGAAGGAGAAACCTTATTAAGTGCAGAGAAATGCTTTTAGTTAGTTGGGTCACAGGTACTCTGCCATCAAGTGCCCACAGAATTGTCCCTCTCTTTTTTTTTTTTTTTTTAAAGTATTCTATCTAAATATCAGCCACAACTAGAATTCAACATTCAGGAGAAATCAATATTCAGTGTTTTCATTAGACCTTCTGATCTGACCCCTGAGGACAAAGAGGAGAAGGGTCAGATTAAGGTCCAAAGTGTTCCCTGAACAGGTGAGTCTTCAGACCTCTCTTAAAAGTAAATACAGTTATTTACCACGTTTTGACTTGTCCTTGTCCACTACGGCTTCCCGTAGTGACTTTAGATATTTACAAACACACATGGAGAGAAGAAGTGAGCTTGTTAACTTTTGCTTCCACCTCAGAATGTCACATAATGACATTCTTGCTGCTCTTGCCATAAGAGGTGGAATAATCCTAAGTAGGAGAACTTTGCTGTGCATACTAAAAGACAACAGGCTCAGCCGGCGGAAGGAGTGCTCAGGTTTGGGCCGTGTCATTGATTCCTTACAGGAACTATTACAGGGTCCAGGGAAGACGTATGGATATTGGTGGATGTTCATTAAGTGCTAAGAAAATAGCCTAAAAGTCAAGAAAGAAGAAGTCCGACTTATACTGGATCCAGAGGGGTCAGCATTCAGACAGCAACAGAGACTGTACAGAAAGGGACCTAATTACATCTGGCACATTGACTCATATGACAAACTGAAACCTTTTGGTGTGTGTATTAGTGGGTGTATCCATGGCTTCTCTCATAAAATAATTTGGATGAATGCCTACAAAACAAGCAGTGACCCGAGAGTGATTGGAGGCTATTTTGTCAAAGCTTTAGAGACATTAAGTAAATGCCCCAAACTTGTGCTCACTGACCGTGGCACAGAAAACATCCTTGTGCGAGACCTACAGATATATTGACGCACAGCTCATGGAGACTTAGCTGGGGCGAGTACAGCAAACCAACACATCCAGAGCTGGCGGGGCATCCTCCGCAAAGAGGGTGTTGAATATTGGATCCAGCTTCTTTGGGACTTATGGGAAGAAGGAAGCTTTGATGGAGGTTTAGTGGAATTATTGCCGGTGGCAGTCTTTAGATCATTTATTTCATTAAATGTAGACTATACCACACAGTGAAAATACACAGTGCAAGTAAAAGTTCTGCATGCAAAGTATAGATGTGCCTGCAGGCTAATGTACTAAAAGTATGCTGCGTAAAAGTACCCACTGACTATGTTTACATGCAGAAAATATTTTGTTTTTTGTCCTCATTCTGAAAAAGACAGTGGGCTAGATCCACAAAGAATGGATTGCTCCTGCTAATAGCGCCATTATCAATTAGCTCACGCAATCTGCCCTGATTTAGCGCCTTATCCTCAGTAAAACTGCTCGAATCATATGCCGGCGCTAACACGCCCGCACAGTTCGGCATTTCAGCGCAGTTTGATCGCAGTAAGCCGCGGGGAATAGAGGTGTCTTTGTTCCAAGATCAGTTGACACGATAATGGCAGAATCTGACAAAAGGAAAACAAAAAATTACAGACCTAGAGCTCAAAGTCCTCACTGCCGAGGTGTAGAGACAAACATATAAACACCAGTCTTAAAATCTCACTGCCACACAGCTGCAATTAAGAGGCAGGAGAGAAAAAAAACTATCTATGCTGACCTTATTTGACATTCACATTTTGTTCTTGTTTTCAGACTCATGTGTTTCCAGTCATGTTTAAGGCTTTGAATGTTGATTTGCTGTGTGTGAATGGAAAGATTCCTGATGATGATTTTCAGTGTATAAAAGGGCTAAGGCCCACTTGTAGTATACAGTCTTTTTTTTTTTTTTTTTGTTTCATGACACATCTGTGATTGCATCTTAACAATATAATAACGTCTATGTGGAGCTGTCCATGGTTCTGAAAATTGTGTACTGACCTTTTTACCAGAGCTATCCGTTACTGATTAATCCCCTTATGTAGTCAAACAAGCAAAATAAAGTAAGAATAACTTTGCACAACTGAAAACAGAGCACAGAGCTTAAAATAATGTTTTAATACAGAATAGGTATACTTTATGTCGCAGGTTAACTGCAAACAGCATGTTGCTGGAAATAACATGCCTAACTAAAAAAGTTACTGTGAAAAATTCTAAATAATATGCTCCAAACATGAGAGCCGTTATATAGGCTATGCTCCATAGTTATCACCAATTGAGTGCAATTTGCAATCATTTTACACGACAAAGAGAGAGAGAGAGAGAGAGAGAGAGAGAGAGAGAGAGAGAGAGAGGGAGAAATAGAAATTGTGCAGATTTAAAACACGTGTCTCACTGGCGTAAATTAGCACTGCTTAACTGCCTGTGGCAATTAGCTCTGGTCTTTGTGGATTAGGTGATATTTGGAATGAGGCTTATTTGCATAGGAAGGGGGCAATTTTGTGCTGAATTTATGAAAATTCCTAATTTACATGCCTGCAAATCGGACCGGCGCATAGAAGTGGCAGTGCAGTTTGGGTTCAGTTTGCGTTGATTTCACCCTTTGCTTATGCTTTGTGGATTGCACGCTGTTTTTTCTCTCATTTGAACAGGTTTAGCGGTCGCAAAAGCAGTACAATCCTTTTGAGGAACCGGCCCAATGTTTCTACTTCCCTTTTTGGTCACACTTTCTATGAAGTTCACATCTATAGTGCTTTATGAGCACATTCATAGTGATTTACGATGCCCATCACAATCAGCCATAATGCATTATGACTTAACTCATAAACACACATAATGCTTTTACACATAATGAGCCCGGCTGTCTTCTTCTTGGTTTGTAACGGCAGCTGACAACAATATATTATAGGGCATTACCGCCATCTACTGATGAGCTCAGCTGTCTGTTGCCTGTTGCCTGTATAATTAAATCCAGCGCACGTTTTAATATATTGTGCAAACGAATAAGTATAATAAGCACAATTTGTATTTTTTTTTTCTCCATGGCACCTTAGGGGCTCCATAAGTTTGTGTTCTGCAGACTTCCACATTAAAATGAAACCAAGTATTTAAATCCTGTACACTAAGTGCTGCTCAGCTCCAACATGCTGTGCAGTAAAATGTAATTTAAAGAACCTCTTAATGTCTGCATGCCAGGACTTAAGAGAGGAAACTCAGTCACTGCTGGGCGTCAAGTTAAAGGTGTGCTTTCATTACTTTCAGGAACTTAGAGCTCATTGAAGATTGGAGGTTTTTTTTTTTTTTTTTTTAATGGAGCTGCTTTTTTAATAGAGGATCAAACCACCAGAAGAGCTCAGCATTTATGAAGGACTCCAACAGTGAAGAACATGTTTTATTCCTTTTTACATGATTTACAGCTCAAATGAATAACCATTTTTCGCTCTCTGCTGTTTTATAAACTCATATTTCAGCCTCTGTCTGAAATATTTCCTTTTACCTGCCGTCACTTTAAGGCTCCCCTCTCCACAAACCCCCTTAACTCTGACTGGCCAGCCTTCTGGAGGCCTGTTAGTGGCCAGAGTTATGAGCTGACATTGGTGTTGGTAAAGGTCTGGTAAAAGTCAGGTAAAGATCTGTTGCTATATTTAGAACAAGGTGTTTGATCAGTTTACAGATAGATTCAGGGATTTCTATGAAGAAGTAGAGGTTTAAAACTTTGCACACACTCAGTCTGAACATCCAGGGTTGGTACTTTATATAGATGTATAGATGTTTAAAATGTGGGACTCTTCAAGTTGCTGAATGCAGGCTGGAAGACATCACTGATAAAATTATATATATATATATATATATATATATATATATATATATATATATATATATATATATATATATATATATATATATATATATTTTTTTTTTTTTTTTTTTTTTTTTTCACTTTCACTTTCACTTTCAAAGAGAAATCTTCTGTAATAGAATAAAATATGATTGAAAATACTTCAACCTGGCTCCACTGTGGATCAGAAATCTCATGTTAGCAGAGGTTCAGAGTGACTCTAAATATTTCAATGAGGGCCACAGCAGTCGGGGAATGAGTGATTTAAAGGAATCCAGCATGAACTCACTTTATAAAATCCAAGTGGAAAACTCTCAAATATTTATACGCCTCCTTTCTGCCAAGACTGCAAAGACTCACACCAAGAATCAGACTCAAACAAAGAGTCAGACTCTAACCAAGAGTAAAGACTTAAACAAATGGTCAGACTCAGAGTCTGAAACCAAGAATCAAACTGAAACCAAGAGTCAGACTCAGACCAAAGACTCATTATTGAATATTTCATTAAGATCATTATTTTTTACATGAGGACATATATGAGGACATATTCTATCAATCCCAGAGAGTAAAAATCAGATGCTTTAAGATTCTCTGAAACAGACGGCATGGGAGTTCAAGAACATGAATTGTACAATGACACAGATGATAGAAGAGCCCTAAAAACTGATGTTCTGGGGTACATCAAGATACTTCATACTGAAGTTAACCTTGAAATGAAGACTGCAGGGTACACAGAAACAGTACCTTGAAACTGATGCTAAAGCGTGACTGAACAGATCAAGTGTTCACTCACGGGTAATTTGAAATGAGCACCCAAGGGTGTATAGACACAAAAGGTTCCCCTCACATAGTCACTAAAGGGTACAAAGAAACAGACACAAAACTGATCTGAAAAATATCAGTGAGTACTTTAACAAAAGCAATATCTAAGTTCTCAATGTTTACTCAAAAGTGATGCCAAAGGGAACTTGAATATTACTGGGTACCTTGAAACAGATTCCAACAGATACCTTCAGCTGAATGCTTTAGGCTTCATTAGAACAGACTCCAAAGTGTTACCTGACTGGAACTACAAAAGGTTTCTGATAACAAGTTGTTAAAGTTGGGTCGGAAACAATGCCTATGTATGTGTATGTGTTAAGGTTCATCGAAACAGAAATGAAATGGCATCTGAAACATCATGGGAAGCTCTGAAGCAGAGATGAAAGAATAGTTTGTCCAGCTGGTGACTGTAAGGCATATTCAGAGAGACCCAGGGGGGTACCTAGAGACAGATTAAGCTTACTTAAAAGGTCAGGAAAGAGGATACTTTGCCAAGTCACTTGAAAAGAAAAGAAACATGCCAAATTGATGCCACCTTGTGCTTTTGTTTGAAGTACAAAAGGACCAAACTGTTTTTTTTTTTTTGTTACCCAGGGGGTTCAAATGTTTGGATCATTGTTGGTTGATGCAGAAAAAATGTTTGATTGTATCCTGTAGACATGTGTTAGATAAAGTAAGAGACACAAAACGAGATGGTTAAAGAGAAACAAAGACTTCCACTCCACACAAACAAGTTTAAGAACAACAAGATGACGACTGAGAGAAACATCTGACTTCAGGAAAGAGAGAAGAAGAAAGTAACAGTGACGATGTGACAACCACACAGGAACTGTTCACACATACACACACAGAGAGAGAGAGAGAGAGAGAGAGAGAGAAAGAGAGAGAGAGTGTACAAAAGTGTGTTTTTCACTGGATTGAGAGCAAAGCATAAGGCAGAGCGGGGGCCATTACGGGGTCTTCTGGCTCCAGGGGAAATGGGATAATGGGAATCTCACATCCATCACTTAGAGGTTTAAAAGCACAAACGAAAGGCAGCAGATAGAGCTGAGCTACGAGAGGAGGGACCGCTCTCTGTGGGAAACCTCGGGAACTTCAAGGAGAGACTGTGACGGTAATTTACTGAATGACTGAGG
Organism: Labroides dimidiatus; assembly: GCA_030710495.1. Lineage (NCBI taxonomy): Eukaryota > Metazoa > Chordata > Actinopteri > Labriformes > Labridae > Labroides > Labroides dimidiatus. Next base: position 37,816,627 of record CM061143.1, read on the forward strand.
GTTTGGTGGAGGAGACGGTTGTAGATGTCTGTCTCTGTATCTTAAGGCTTTGTTCTTTGAAGATTTTTTTTTTATTCCCAATAAATGTTGACTCTTAATTATCTTATGATTTCTGTGACACAATTTGGGCTGCACGCTTCTGTGTATGACAGGAGCTTTATGAATAAAGTTGAGCTGGACGTTCCCATACTGGTGACCCCTCATGATGGGATTCAGACCTCTATGACAGAAACCACTGACTGATTCCACTGAAGCTGCTCCCTAAACCTTTAGTATACCAACTTCCCCGGATGTTCCACAGATTCAGGACAAACTGGCCTTACACAGCGAATCAGTCTACCTCACCTATTGTTTCCAACAATGCACAATGCTAGTGTTGAGCTTCTTTTTGTTTTTGTCAGGTACAGCTCAGTTTTCAGCAGTGTTGCCACAGTTAAAAATGACCATTTATAATCAACACAGTTTATAAATATAACTATTCAATTATTTCTAACATGTTTCTGACAGGAGAAAAACACTGACATATCTCTCCTCCCTCCATTGCTGTTTAGTTGACATGCTGAAAACGTGACTTGTCACATACGTGATGTCACTCCCTGAGACGCAAGAAGAAAGCAAATCTATCTTTTTACTCAGTAAAATAACAAAAATGGTAACGTACAGTGACTTGAATGAGTAACTTTACTCTGATAACTGGTTTGGAAATAGTAATGCAGTAGATTACTCATCACTGTATAAAGTGGCCATAATAGAGAAACACGTTACAGGTATCACTAGTTTTTTTGTGCTTTACCGCCACATACTGTCATACCTGAACTACTACATGACATTGACCTGTCCTTCTGTCCATTCTATCCTTCTATGCAGAATGTAAGATCTATCCCCAATAAGATGAACAAGCTAGCTGTGCTAATCCAACACCAGGGGGAATAACAGAGGGCAGAGTAGCATCATGCTAATCACAGAACGGTAGCTGAGCTAACACCGGACCCCAACGCCACAGTCAAGGATTTCATTTGCTGTGAGTGACAGGATACAGGAGAGAGAGAGAGACTGAACAGACTGGTAAAGAGGGCCAGATCAGTCCCGGACCCTGTGGAGGAGGAGGCTGTCGGCCAAGCTGTCGTTCCTGATGGACATTTTTTTCTCTTTTCTGACACTTATCATATTATACTATTTATATATTTATGGAATTTTTGCTATATGTATAGCAAATATATTTACATGTTTGGCGCCAGGCTCCGATCTCATCACTCCTTACAGAAAAGTTTACATGGCAACATTGAGGAGTGATGAGTAAACGTAACCCCCTCAGAACCTGCAGGTGGATGCAGGCTCCGAACATGCAGCAACACAAATGCAGGGCAGCAGCGGAATTGACAGGCAGAGGGAGAGATGGGATATTTTCCCAGTTTAAATAGACCGCTAAATTGAGAGGCAGAGGACATGATTGGAAGAAGGTTATGACGAGTGGGACATGTGATGTGAGTAGCAGCTCAGCTCGAGTTGTCTGCCTGAACTAGCTCGCAGGTGTCGCTCCATTCAAGTCCACATGAACCTCTCATTAACTGTTTCTTTAAAACCAAATCAAAGCAGGTTTTCTATCTTGTTTCACTTCTGCTTTCTAAAAGTGAAAACCAACAAATCTGCAACACAGATCTATCAGATAGGGGTTTCATAAAGAGCCTAAGACTGCCTCCATGTTTCAAACAAACTCTGATCTCATCACTTCTTTTGTTTTTCTTTGCCAATAGCATTAAAAACGGAGCGACACCAGACCAGCAATTCCTGTGATCAACCCTGTTCACTTCCTGCTTGTACCAGTACAAACAGACCTAACTTTAAAGACAACTTAACATGAAGTTAAGTTAGAAAAGAAAGAGTTATGGCAAAAATAATTCCGGTCTCTGTCCATGGTGCTGAAAACCCCCTTTAAGGGCTGCACTGGGTCCTTTACATGGACCTGTTATCCTCTTTCTTGGAGAATCGTCTGAGATCATTACAATTCTACAATTCTACAATTTCAGTTAGCAGACGCTTTATTCCTCTGCCATCAAGTGCCCACAGAATCCCCTCCCCCCCTCCTCTTTTTTTTTTTTTTCAAAGTATTCAATCTAAATAGTAGCCATAACTAGAATTCAACATTCAGGAGAAATCAATATTCAGTGCTTTCATTTGTTAAGAGCTCAGTCAGAGACTATCTGATATGACCCCTGAGGACGAAGAGGTGAAGGGTCAGATTAAGTGCCAAAGTGTTCCCTGAACAGGTGAGTCTTCAGACCTCTCTTAAAAATAGAAGGGGACTCTGTGGATCTTAATGAGTTGTGTAATTCATTCCACCATTTGGGAACAACAGAGGAGAAGAGTCTGGTAGAGATTTAGAGCCATGCTGGGCTGAGAGCACCAGGCGTCTCTCACAGGCAGAGCGTAGCGGGCGGGAAGGAGTGTAGACCTGGATGAGGGACTCAAGGTAGGAAGGAGCCGTTACAAACATTGATTAGATTCTGATTCATATCCTCCTGGTCCCTGTAATAATGTTTAAGAAATGAATGTCAGAATTAAATTATCAGCATGAGCTGTTGATAATTTATACATTTAGCTTTCAGATTGGCATTACATGCCTGTAGCTGGGATTAGTGACAGTGCTGAGGGACCATCACCTGTCTGCATCACGTCTGTACTGGAGGAAACACATCAGAGAGTCAATGTGGAGGGGTTTCAATCAGGGAACAGTTTGTTCAGATTATTCAGGAGGTGATTTTCATCTGATAAAGATAATCTGTGAAATTGAGTCGCAGCAGATATTATTCTCTTTAGAATGAACAATCATCCATTCAAACCAGCTCTAAATGGATAACAGGGTTCATAATTTACCTGTTTAAAACACCATCATCTTTCTGCTCAGGCTGTAAGGCTGATGTGCTCAGCATGTTTAATCTAACTGATATTAATTTTCATATCTGGAGGCTCTTGTTGGATCCTCTCTGCAGACTGTTGTTTGTCTCCAGCTGTATAAATGCAGCGCTGTCATTCTCCCTGCGTAATGAGCAGTTTCTCAGTGAAGCAGCAGGTGGTTGTTGTATCCAGTGAGCCTCTATCAGCTGTCACCATGACTTACCATCAGCTCTGACGCGATTATCAAACTGCTGAAGTCAGGATTCTGTCAAACAGTGGGAGCGGTCACAGCGTAATTCAGTTTGTGCTGCACTCACTCACACACACACACACACACACACACACACACACACACACACACACACACACACACACACACACACACACACACACACACACACACACACACACAGAGTTTGTTTTTGTCTTTATTTTCCTCCCTCTGAGGATAGAGACAGGAAACAGGAGTGTGAGGTTACTGCTAACATAAAAAAGGATGCTCTCTCTAACAGGTGACTCAGGCTGCTTTCACACCTGCAGGTGCTTCTCTTTGCTCTGACTCAGGTGTTAAAACCATCCATGGTGGTATTTTCCCCTCGTCTCTTCCCGTCTCCACTTTGTAATGACGTAGTAGGATAACGCCATGAGGACTGCTCACACTTTGCAGGCTTACCACTGTTAGCCAGTTAGCCTGCCATCAGAGTGAGTGCTGTGCTGACTTGGAGCAGCGAGGAGGTCGATGTCTCATTTATCTCATTTGGGTAGGTGAAACATCCAGACAACTTATAGACTCCAGAGTTAGAGCGTGAAGGAGAGAAGATTTCAGAACTACACCAACAAACCCTGATGGCAGGATGTGAGGGGTACCCAGAGCAGCTCACTGAAGGTGGAGGTTCACCTGATGCTTCAGCCAGCTGGACTAAACTCTCTGACCTTAACCAGCTCAGCCAGGTAATGTTTGGAGTCCTGAGATGTTGATTCACTGACCTCCAGCTCTGCTGCTAATGCTGGATTAGAGGGAGATGTTGTTAGCCTGATACTATTTTAACGCTAACTACCTCACCTACTGCAGAGTGATGAGTCCAGCAGCTGTTTATGCTGGGTGGTGGTTGATAGCCTTCATGGTACCCTTAAAATCAGTCCTCTTATTCCATGTAGTGTGTAAGAGACACAGTTGAAACCTGAGTGGAGAGGGACCAGTCATGGATCTGCTGGAATTAGTCCGTCATATCTATACCTATATCTACATCTGATGATTTGAAGACACAAAAAGTCACCAAAATAAATAAATAAAATGTTGAAGTGAAATAAGAATGATGAAGTTGGTGGTGTGAGATGAAACTATGAGACAGGAAAGCAGGGGTGTCCCACAGCGATTTTGATACTGATATGGTATATTGGTCCAATACCAAAAAAAAAAAAAAAAGTATGGGGTTACATTGATCTGCATCTAAAATCTCTGATATCAGCACTCCGATATCAGGGTCTCTGCAGGTTTCAACAAGTCAAGGACTTTTTAAGACTTCTTAAAGACCATAATAAATAACATTTATGAATTTAAGACCCATTTCACATCCAAACCAGCAATAATAATGATAATAATAAAAAATACAAAGACATGAAGAAAAGTCAGAATGAGGAATGGGAATACTTGCAAAGTATTAGAATTTATTCACAGCTCCGCTGTAACCACAAACTGTAGGCTGTGACACCACACCACACACACCAGATGTTTTGCAGTCACCATATAGCATCCTCAAAAATCAAATCATTTAAGAGTAAGACTGATGTTTGTGTATTTATTTAAAATAAAAGTTATGTTAATACACTTTTTAAGACCTTTCAAATTCATATCCATTCCAGACTCCACTCCAGCACTTCTATCCAGCATGTAGAGCAACGTGTGCTATGAAAGTGATGCAGTAGGAGTGATATTGGCTGTGTGGCAGTATTTCAAAGAGACGTTGCAGCTGAGTGAAAAATTTGTCATGCACAAGTTGTCCGTAGTGGGACAGACCTGAGGAAGTTTAAAACATTTCAACTTTAAAACATTCCCCCAAGAAGAGCTGCAAATAGGGCTGAACATCACACCATTCCTGCAGATATCGTGACATCGGTACCTGCTGACACTCAAGGCTGTAATAACAGTGTTGTATTGGAGGGGAAAAGGTTGCATCAGGACACTCCTAGAGGAAAGTTTGTTGAGCTTTGGCATCAACATCCCTGACTTTACAACGTGTCAATGGAGGGCAACAATGGCAGACTGACTAAAGATAATTATTGACAGGAAATAGCGGAAGATCTTTTTTTTTTTCTTGGCATGTCATCTGGTTCGGTCTCTCATCCTTCCATCGGCATCTTGTCAATCCTGATGATTGGTGTCATGTCAACTCAAATGTGACCAAATAATCTGATGTGGTGGCCATCAGACACAAGGATTTTTGTGGTCTGACCATGGCATGAAAAAAAAATTAAAAGTTTGTAAATCAAACATTGAAGGACAGCAGAGGATGCCAGAGATTCATCATAGTTAAGTTTACTCTCATCTTAAAGTAGGGATGTTGTTGTCTACAGTTGATTTATTAAAACCAGGAGCTCATGAGTTTGGAAAGTGTTAGGGGCGACTGTGGGTCAGTGGTAGAGTGGTCATCTCTCAATCGTAAGGTCGAGGGTTCGATTCCCAGCTCCTGCAGTCACATGCCGAAGTGTCCTTGAGCAAGACACTGAACCCCGAATTGCTCCAACTGTTGGTCAGTGGTGTATGAATGGGTATGAATGTGTCAGTTAAAAACTGATGGTCCCTATAATAGAATGTTCTACCATCAGTGTGTGAATGTGGTGTGGATGGGTGAATGACACCAGCAGTGTAAAGTGCTTTGAGTGGTCAGACAGACTAGAAAAGCGCTATATAAGTACTGGTCCATTTTACCATTTACCTGGTCCAAAATGAAAGTCTGAAGTTGTATTAAAGTTTGGTCGGACAGTGTTGGAGTGGTTTCAGAGATCTGTCTGTTATTCTGTCTCTGGGTTAGTTCACCGCTGACAGACAAACCATGATGGCTCGTTTTTCTATCTGTTCTTGCTGCTCTACAGACTGAGCCTTTCTCTATGATCTGTGAGTTGATGCTGGACGTGATTTAAAATTAGTCATGAAGAGTGAAATGAGAGCATCCCTCAGACCCTCGGGCCGCTCTCAGACAGCTGAAATGAAGCGCTCAGCTGATGTGTGAGGATACTGCAGCTCTCTTCCTCACTCTCCTCCTCACTCTCCTCCTTGCTCCCCGCCGGTTTAAACTCCAGCTTTGTTTTCTCTCAGATTCACTCTTCTCTAACCTGATGAGCCCAAATGTCCATTTCACCATATCACAGGAGCCCAGGTGGGGAAAATCAGCCTCACTGTGCCACCTCACGCTCCAAAGCAGAGATGCATTGTGGGTAGAGGAGGTAGTTTACGGTTTGTTTTTATGTGTGTGTGTGTGTGTGTGTGTGTGTGTGTGTGTGTGTGTGTGTGTGTGTATTGGGGTGATGGATGGACTGACGTGTGTATTGTGACTGCAAAGTCAGTGTGAAATATGACCTGATAAATGAGGTTTAACAGAGGTTTTACATGAACTTAGTCTGCTGCTCTGGATTCACTCTGACACCTCATGAATTACAGCACAGGCCTCAAAAACACTGAAATAACTCTGGAAGCACATCTGAGTGACGTCTTTGATGTTTGACTGCAGGGAAACAAACCCCCACGCTGCATGTTTGCATAATCCTCCTAAACTTATATTTAAATGATAACAGGCTGAGCACCGTACAGAGAGCCTTCTGCCCTCTGTAGAATCATCCATTCATTAATAATGTGAAAACATTACATGTGATATCACACACAAGCACGCAGGTTGCAGAGGTTGCTCTAATCTTGCCTAAGGAAGCTAATGTTTGCATAATCCTGTTTAATTCAGCAGAATATAAAATCTGTGCAGAATTAAAGAGGATTTGAAGAGAAATAACCACAAAGATTGTCGGCATTAAACTGAGCTTTCACTGCTCAAAATAAAGAAATATAAGAGAGACAACTTCAAAGACTTTTTGTTGTTGTTTTAAGTTTGTGAAGATATATGTTTTAGATGGTATCCCACAGTTTATTTATTTGTTTGTTTATTTTTTAAGATTCTCCAAGACACCAGATCCAAACAAGCTAAAATACTGATTCAAACAGCCGCTGACCATTTCTACTGTAGCTCCAACACCAGACCACCAGATCAGTTTACGCTCAATTGCACTTCTGGACATTTGGACATCAACAACATGTTAAAACATTTATTAACTTTATGAGTCCAACATAAACCGTACATTAAAACCAGTGTAAATGTGACAGCCTCCATTATGTTGTCACATCTGTGACACTTCTTTAATTTTTGCATGTGACATCAATATGTGT
>CM061143.1:37826453-37846453 GCA_030710495.1 Labroides dimidiatus
AGCTAACACTAGTCCATCATATGTTTAAACTATGTACAATGTACATTAGCTTCTGTTAGCATCATATCAGTAAACAATGTAGCTTAAACATAAGCTACTGTTGACAATGTGGCTTAAATGTTAGCTTTTTTCAGCATCATATTGGTAAAGAATGTAGCATCAACATTAGCTTCTGTTAGAATCATAACAGTAAACAATGTGGCTGAAATGTTAATTTTGTTAGTTTTATATTGGTAAGCACTGTGGCTTAAGCATTAGCTTCTGTTAGCATCAAATCAGTAAACACTGTCTAAAAATAGCTTCTGTTAAGATAATATTGGTAAACAGTGTAGCTAAATGTTAGCTAATGTTGATGTCATATCAGTTAGCACTGCAACTGAAAAATTAGCTTCTGTTAAGATCCTGTTGGTAAACAATTTAACTAAACTTAGCATCATATTGGTAAACAATGTGACTAAAATGTTAGCTTCTGTTTTCAAGATATTGGTAGAAAATGTAGCATGAACATTAGCTTCTGTTAGTATCATATCTTTGATCAACTTGTAAAAAAATGTTAGCTCCTCTTAGCATAGTAACGCAAACAATGTTGCTAAAACATTAGCTTCTATTAGCATCATATTGGTTTAAATGGGGCTAAAATGCTAGCTTCTGTTAGGATTATTTTTGTCAACAATGTGTCTGAAAAGTTATTTTTTTTAAGCATTATAACGTTAACATTGTTGCTAACAATGTGACAGGATTAAACCACACCAGGTTTCATCCTGTAGGGAGCAGTTTATGTGCAAATTTCAATACAATGTGAGGGATTATAATAGTTTAAACTCAAATGTCCTAATAAGTCCTCATAAAAAGAAGCAATGTGGGGTTTAGTAACTCTTTAACCTCCCCAAGACAAGGCTGACTAATGGTGGCAGACATACAGTGGTGGTTGATATGTGTTCTTCCTGTGTATAAATCAGTGCTTATGTAACAGACTGATCTACCCACTGGAGCACAAATCTAACAGAAACAAGCCTTCATTTAACAAACCTCCAGACTGGCTCTTTAACACACAGTCATGCAGCTCATAAAGGAGCATGACTCCAATGTTTGGACTGGATTTACGGTTGGAAGCATAAAAACTTTGGTTACAGTACTGAGAGCTGGCCTTCTGCTTCTTGTTAGTGCTGAGCTGGAATCAGAGGTATCATGAATCAGAGCGGCTGTGGCTGTGAGTCACTGAGTGAGTCATTACCTGCACAGACTTCACCCTCCATCTCTTAATGACCTGTGACTTGGCTGACAGCTCCGTAGGCAGCCTTCTGTGATGGTCGTCATTAACAGAGCGAGTGACTGACACGTCTAAGTGGTTCAGATATATTGGCTTTAATCTGCAGAGATGTAAGGAATAAGATCCAGGATGCAGTGAGTTATTGGACCCCATATTCACATCTTTTTTAACATCCTGTCTGATGTGTAAAATCAAATATGCTGCTTGTAATAAACCTCATTCTATGTTTGATCAGTTTATAATGTGATGTACAGTATGACTAACACCCACAGACGACTGGATCAGGCTCTGGATCAGGTTCCTGATCAGCTGCTCAGATAAACACTGCAGTGCTCACAGCTTGTTGGGTCTTTAATGTGTGTTTGCAACAATATGCCAACTGTGCCTGTTTACTGTCAATGCTGAAACAAATTCTAAAGTTAAACTCTAAAGAGAGAGAGAGAGAGAGAGAGAGAGAGAGAGAGAGAGAGAGAGAGAGAGAGAGAGAGAGAGAGAGAGAGAGCTGTGCAAGCTGTTTAACGGTTGCATTCCTCACTTTGGAAACTCTTCATTCATTGGTCAATCACAAATGCTTTGTCCTTCCCTCGGGTACACAAAGAGTAGAATAAGTCAAAGGTTATCACCCTCAGACTGTAAAACACATTTTAAAATACTGAAAGAAACCCTGACATGAGCGGTAAAATGACTTTCTTACAGAATCGACACCATACCTCAATACCAACTAGAAACATCTATAAAAGAAGCCCATGTAGATTAGAGGGGTACCATGATACAGACATGAAAATACCTCAAGGATGTTAAATATGACCTATATACAAACACTAAAATACCTCAGAGCAGAGGCTAAAGGAAGCTTTGGATTGATAACTGGAAAGCCTTTAATTGGCTCTAAAAAGATCTTAAAGGGTACCACATTACAGGTGCTAAATATGCTTTGAAAATGTTTAATGTTATCTAAAATTAAACTCTAAAATACTTCAGAACAAATGTGAAAGGAAGCCTGAGAGGAAAGACAGGGAAACTACTAACAGGCCCTAAGCAAACATCAAAAGATGCCTTAAAACAAGCCTTAAATATCTTTTAAAAGATGGGTCATGTTGACCAGATGTAAACCTAAAATACATCTTAGAGGACTTCTCAGAGAACCTTGCATAATGTGCTAGAACTCTTCCAATAAACCCTTACTGGGGTTAAGAGGTACCTTGATACATGTGATGAGTTAAATTTGATGTTTAAAGTTATAATAATCAAACTCTAAAATACATCACAGAAGATGCTTCACAGAACTTGGTAATACATGTTGAAAAAACAAACTAAGTAATAAGCTTCAAATCTGATCTGAAAGGGTACCTTGATACATGTGCCAAATAAGGTAAAATAGATGCTTAATGTTACCTAGAATCAAAACAGTAAATAATTCAAAACATTTGCTTTGAGAAGCCTTGTTTGAAATGCAGAAACAGATCGTAAAGGGTACCTCCATATGAGTTCTTAATAACCTTAAAATTTACCTAGTTTCACTAAGAATCAAACCCTAAATTACTCCGTAGCACATATTACAGGGAACACTGTAAAAAAGGCAGATAAACCTTGTATAGGTTCCAAGCAGATCCAAAAGCGTACAGATACACACACACACACACACACACACACACACACACACACACACACACACACACACACACACACAGAGTATATACAGTATGTATACAGCTCCTCTTGCAAAGCAGTCTTCAGTATTTGGCCCTTCTATCTTTTTTTTGGCTTTGGCTTGAATGTGTGTGTATATATATACATATATATATATATATATATATATATATATATATATATATATATATATATATATATATATATATATATATATATATAGAGAGAGAGAGAGAGAGAGAGAGAGAGAGAGAGAGAGAGAGATAGATATATGAAAATAAAAAAGCTTTGGGGTACCATAAGACAGACACAAACCAAAATAAGGAGACTGGTTTCAGAGATTACTGCCCTTCAGTCTTCATATCAGACCCAGTCACACCTTGATCTGATGTGATGTGGAGCTGAGCACAAACCTTGAGGAACTCTAAAGAATGATGATGCTGAAGATGAAAACTCGGCTCTGAGATATTAACGCTGCTTTGACTCTGCCGCAGATATTCATCTTCTCTTTTGTTTTGAAATTACTCAACATGAAATCTGGAATTCGCTTGTGTTTTTGGAACAAAAGAGGGAGGCATGAGAAGGGATCAGTCAGTGTCAGTGTGCTGTAAAAATATAGCTGTTAGGTGATAATGACTGAGCTGCGTGGAGGAACACAATAAGGAGACAGAATGGATTTGCTTGACAAAATGGAATATTTAGAGGAGAATAGACGGGAGGTTTGATGAATGGCTGCCTCGCCGCACTGAGATAAGCTGAGAAAACATTAGCGCAAGCTGTGCAGCATGAACTATATTACTGAACACGGATGCCATATGTTTCCCTGACTTGACTGATCTCTCTCCGAATCGCCCCAGACTGGCAATCATTCGCAGACTAACACGCCATGGTCTGATGAAGTAAAGTGAAACCACCTCTGTTTTCATTCTTAGTGCCCTCCTTTGTACCTCCTTCCTTCCCTTCCTCCTCCTTCTTCCTCTAGCTCTTCCAGCTCCCCCTGCGATGATAAGGATGTGTCACTGCTCTGTGTTTACGCCTGCAAAAGAGGCTAATAAATGGCTGATAGGTGCCATCCGGGGACTCCCAGGTAATCAAATAAGAAATTATGCGCTGCATTAGCTGGTGTGTTGCTGCTAATATCTCTCCAGCCAAATGAAAGTAGAAATAAACACACTGAAGGGACAGCTGTTTACTGAGGAGATGAAGGGGGATGGAGAGACAAACAGCTGCAGAGCCAAGAAACACGACTGGAGGAGCCTGAACAACACAAGACTAATGTCCATGTAGACAAATGTGAAAAGTAGGAGGAAGTAAACAAGCTGGCACCACAGCCAGGGTTCATCACTGAGAACCCTGTTTTATTACTAATGATGTATGCTGCTGCTGCAGCTGTTTAGCATGTGAGCAGTCAGGTGAAAGAAAACAGCACGAAACACAGAGACGGATGGATCAGACAAAGCAGAGCCTAAATCAAAGGGTGCCGAGACACAGACAGAGAATACACAGAAACCCCAAGTTACCTGCAGAGAACAGAACGAGACACTAAATTATCTTCAAACATGAGCTGAATGAAGTACCTTGAAAGAGGGACTTCGGGTTCCTCAACACAGACATGAAGGGCTTCAATAAAACATCCAGAGGGTACCCATAAACAGTTGGCTTTGGTTATCTTAAAACGTTTGCCAAAGGGTACCTTAGACACTACATCAAGGGACTCAGTCAAAGAAACCAGACAGAACCTCAAAACAGATCCAAAAAGATCAGAAAGTACATTTCATTTGCAGATATGGGTTCTGTAGTATCTTGACAGACACAAAACCAGCCTGAAAGGGTAGCTAAATTTAGTAGTTTAAAGGAGATAGCAAGGGTACCGTAAAACAGATGTAAAGAGCTACCATAAAACAGCCGTTAGGTACTTTAGAAACCATGGGCTTGTGGTACTATTAAATACAAAGTATACTAGAAGGTACCTCAAAACACTTGTTTGAACTTCCTTCCTCAACACAAATAAGAAAGGACCGAAACATGGCTTAAACCACTTCCCCTTAATAGGGCTCCAGACTGTCACTAAAATGGTAGCATAAGTGACCTTTCTTTTTCAGCGTGTGCCAATCAAAATTTCCTCTGATGGTCCCTCTAACACACACACTGAATCCTCAACCTGCACCCTCTCCTGTTCTGAAGGGAGCGCCATTTTGTAAACCAGCGGCACCTGGTAACTTGATTTACTGTCAGTCTTCACTTCAAATGAAATTATGTTATGCCAATTAAGACAATTATTGATCAGTATGCATGGTCATGCTTTACCCCCCTCCTCCCCCCTTAAAACTTGACCTTGAAATTTACTGAAACAGGTACTCACCTTGGAACAGGCCCCAAAACTAGCCTTGGAGGAGTATCTTGATATAAAAACCAACATTCTTCAAAGGTAGGTTCATTAAAACAGAGCTGAAAAGGTGGGTCTTGAGCTTATAGAGCTGAAAAAGGACATCCCTGCTTTACTTCTTCATACAAGGCTCACAATTTATCAGCCCTTGTGTCTAGTAATATACACTCACTGGCCACTTTATTACACCTAATATGGTGTAGACAGTAGGGTACCTCAAAATAAACATCAATGACCTATTCTTACATACACAATGATATTCTTCCGTAAGTTCACTAAATACATCTTAAAAATAGCTCAACATGTCAACCAATGGAAGGAATAACACAGAAAAACCGATTAATCATCAGGTAAGGGGTACTGTAACAAATGATAACAGGTGTATCAAAAGAAAAAAAAGAAGAAGAAGAAGCAGCTATGAAGCCAAACAGACAGTATGAGATAACATCCTTGAAACAGACACACAAGACACCTCAGTACGTACTCCAAACTTTGGAGCAGACACCATCTTACATTTGAAAGTAGGGTCTAGGAATGTGGCTACAAGCTGATTCAGTGAATCCATGACAAAAAAAAACCATTGTATTGTCATGTCTGTAAAGTTTCTGCTTATTTTTGCACATTATTGTTTCATGTTTTGGTTTCCTGTTTTATTTTGAAATCTCTAACCCTTGTCACTGTTTTCTAGATTTGTTCCTGTTTGCCCTGACCTCTTCTGTCACACCTGATTGTTCTCCCCAGCTGTCTCATCACCCCTCTTAACCTCTTGTATTTAACCTCATGTGTCTTACTGTCTCGTTGCCAGTTCCTTGTACTTCTTGTCTTCGTTCCAGCCTTCATTCACACTCTTGTCATAGTGGTGTAAGATGCTTGCCTGTTTCTTGTGTAGCCTTTTTTGCCCCACGTTTGCTGGACACCTTTGCCTTTTTGGTTTGCTCACCTGTGTACCGAACCCTGCTTGTCTGACTACCACGCCTGTGTACCGAACCTTGCCTGTCTCATTAAATACCTTTTTGCCCTCTGGATCTTGGTTTCGAGTTTTGCATTTGTGTCCTTATCAAGGTCTTGGTTCATGACACAGATCGCATCCCCCAACACACGATGGGAAGTGTAAACACAAGTTATAGAGTCGGTATACCCAAATATATATATATAAAAGAGCTCAGTTAGGTCTGAGTGTCTGGTTGTACAGTGTGCAGAATCCAAACTAACTCCTCTGCATGTTCACAGACCCCTTCATGGTTCCTAAGGGGCCCTGATCCATCTCATCAGACCCCATGAGGACACATCACCTCCTGCTGTCTGGTTTGATGCTGACCTGCTGTTAGAAGCTGCCATGTGTTAACATTCAGAGATGGATGTCCTGCAGCTTTTTGATGCTTTATAACTGCTGCTGACTTTTACTTTGGTGTCAGCATTTCTCGTGTCAGAAAGCAAACAATGAAACAGTTTGATTTCAGAGCGAACTGTGGCTGCAGGTCATTTTTTCGCCCCCTGCGATTTTTTTTTTTATTTTTTTTTTTTTTTTAGCAGCACTCTTCACTCAAATGGTCCACAGTGCAAATAGCTAGGAGACGTTTCTTCCTGCTCACTGCTGCCAGTACTGAGTTCAGATGGTGTTAAGGGGCCCAGTTACCCTGTCAGCACTCTCACCCTCTGAAGGATGGAAAGCAAATATCTCCCAGCGTCTTCCTCCACATCCTGCTGATTCAGAGATAATAAAGGCAGCTTCCTGAGGTCTTTTGGAAGTGTGTCTGTAGTCGAGACGCTGCAGAATAATAAAACCTGATCGCAAAGTGTGCACTTTAACTTTTATTTCATGCCCAACCTCTAACCGTCCTGGGACACAAAGTTTAAACCTTTAAACACAGCAAGTCAACTCCAGATTTTGGGCTGAGTCAGGTGGAAGTTTCTCTTCCTTTGATCCACTCAAGAGGAGTCAGGATTTCTTCATTTTCATTAAAACTGCAGGGTGCACATTTTCCTCTGGAACACAAATGTTTTAAGAACTGTCTACCACATGTTTTTTTCTTCTTAGTTCTTGGAACCTCTTTCTGGTTCCTGAAGCCTATCGTAATCTGTGCAATCTGTGTAGTTTATGCCAATGTGACATTTGGAGAAAAGATAAAAGTAAGTGCACTACACCACCAGACAAGCAGAGGGCCAAAAGTTCTAGATTAACAACCAGGAACTAAGTTTAGACCCTGGTTTCTAAGGTCAAAAGGCAACTCTAAAGGTCTTTGCACAGTGAGTCCATTTTTTTTTTCCTCTGACGCACTTTTGAAAATGAAATTTGATCCCATGTTTTGTCAATCAGGTTTGAACACTGACACTGAAACTTCTCGTATGTCAGTTGTTTTTTTTTTCTAACAGGCTTGAATTTTTTATTTTCTATTTTTTTTTTTTATCCATCCAGGTCGTTAGCCTGGTTGTTTTACTTATTTATGACGGAAACATTCAATGAGATGGGCCAACCCATTTTCTGTCATTTCAGGCTGCTAAGACAATGAATGAAGACTTTTGTGTGTGTGTGTGTGTGTGTGTGTGTGTGTGTGTGTGTGTGTGTGTGTGTGTGTGTGTGTGGGCATGCCTACCTCAAACATACTGACAGTTGCTGCTCAGGATCAGTTTTCTGATCATTGCTCATTGAGTCCATTTTTATCGGACTGCAAATTTTCCTAATTAATGGAAAGATAAACACATCAGATTCAGTGTGTGAGGTGTGTTTATGTGCCTTTATCTTCGGATTACTGATCCAAAAAACGCATCAGTAAATGACACTGTCAGTGTGTGCAAACATGATAAAATAGACTTTCAGACTGACGCCAGCAGCAAAAAACTTTAGATAAGAGGGAAACTCTCCCAATAATCAGTCTCCTAACACCTGGATAATCACTCACACACATTCTGTGTGTGTGTTGGTGTGTGTGTGTATGTGTGTGTGTGAAGCCTCCTATCTCTAGAAACTCTAATTATATTAGCAGTGTGTGTGTGAGCTGACATGCTGTGTGTCTGATAGAAGAAACCTCCTGCAATCAATACACGGTGGATTACCCACAAATCTGCTGATAACCCACAAACCCTTACTGTCTCACACACACACACACACACACACACACACACACACACACACACACACACACACACACACACACACACTGATCTTATCAGATATGTATCGGCTGCATGCTAAACTCTGAAGGCGTAGTCAGTTTTCTGGGGTAGATAATGACAGAATTAAGAGGATTTAGGAGGAGTTACAGCATGTGTGTGCTGACCGCACCCTCCTGGATTTACTGTGCGTTCATTCACATCAGCTCGTTTCTGCTGATTTATCAACGCCTGCTGGAAGCTGGATCACTGTTTGCTGTGCTTCAGCTCAGTGTTTTGTCACCCTGTCTGCAGGGACGGAGAACGATGAGTGAAGGCCTGCTCCTCTGACAGCGTGTATGCTGTAGTTACCCTGATTCTGCTGATCTCTGCCGAGACTCTGTGTGTGTGTGTGTGTGTGTGTGTGTGTGGGTGTGGGTGTGGGTGTGGGTGGGTGGGAGAGTAACCTTAAAGTCAGACACAATGAGATAAAGCTGAAGGGACCTCCCTGATGAGCCGCTCAATGTTTGTTTGTACCTGCAGAGTCTTATGCTGTAGGGTTCAGGATGGTTTGGGGGGATCGGTCTTTGGACCAGGATGTTAGGATGGTGGAATAACTAAAAGGAGCTAGGTGCTTAGAATGTAACCTCTTTAACAGAGCTGTTTTTTAATGTGCTTCACTCAATGTTTGAACCGGTCTGGTTTTGAGAGGGTGGAGACCTCTGCAGAATGTTAATCTCCTGGCATAGAGACCATTTAGTTTAGTTGGTGCACACACAAAGTGAATGGATGCAGATTCACGAGTCAGTTTGTAGCTCCAGCATGCTATTAGCAAAAAAATAAATGAAAAAAAAAAGAGGTGTCTCGGTGAAATGTTGAAACAGAGCCGGGACTGAAGCACTGATTAAGGGAAGGTTAATGAACCCCCCTGACCTCTGTCCAGTCCACAGAGACTGTGACCTCTGAGTGAAACCAACTGTAGAGACTGCTTAGATAGAAAAGTCTCTGTGTCACCAAGCAGCAACCTCCAGGACTCCAGATTAAAGCTGGTGCAGAAGGAAGTGTTCAAATAAACTGCAGTTCGCCGAGTGTCCACTAGAGTCTGTTTGCAGAACCAGCCACCGCAGAAATCAGCATGTAAACACTCCTTGTAGTAGGACGTCCTGTAGGAGGACATCCTGTAGGAGGACATCCTGTAGGAGGACATCCTGTAGGAGGACGTCTTGTAGGAGGACTCCCTGTAGGAGGACTTCCTGTGGTTGGATAAACCTTGTCCACACCTCCTCCTGCTCGAAGTCATCATCAGCTGACCTTAACTTCCCTGGGACGTGGCATCAGATTAATATGTGAACAAAGTGATCAAAGAGGTGTGATGATCCTGATATCTGTGCGTGAAGTCTTTGCTGCTATTTGCATGGATTAAAGGCAGCCTTTGAGGATCTTTCTTCACTCACTACCTTTAAAACCTCGCCCCTGAGACTGCTCCCTCTCAGAGTGAACCTGTTGCACTGATAAAGAGAGGTGACGTGGCTCACAGAAACACTCTGAAGGACTGCTGTGAAATTTAGTTAATCAGATCACTCTCCAGAGATCCCTGACGCAGGTTTTATCTCCTTGAAACACTCTTCAGCCGGTCATTGTTGGTGAAATGACAGTGTCTCTGTGTGAGGGTCTGGACTGTGAGCCCTGCAGATTGATCCAAATGTCAGAGAGATTAATCAGCATCAGCAGATACTCATTAATTCCTTTCAGACGTCTCTGACTCATCACGTCATCTCTGTTTCATCTTCAAGCCAAAGAGCTTCTCTGAGTTTAACTCAAAGTTTTTCTGTTTCATCTTCGCTCTCACACAAACAGCCACTAACATCTGACCCAGCGTCTTATCTCTGACCTCAGGTGGTCTCAGGTGGTCTCAGGAGGATCTCACCTGCACAAATGAGGGGGATGGAGCAGAGTGAGCAAAGCACTCCTCGTCACAAAACCACTTCAAAGTGGACTCCAGAATCACGGCCTCCTTGCTCTGATTTACAAACAGGACTTTACACCAACAACGGTCCCGCACCACACCCTGAAGCCTTCAGAGAGTCAGAACATCTCATTACACCTGATGTTAGCCCCAGAGATCAGATAAACAAGTGCAGAGCTGGATCCAGGCTGAAGGTAAAGACCTTATTCATCCTAACTGCTAAAAAGATCTGACAGCACAGCAGGAAAAGTTTGCTCCATCGTTTCTTGGAGTTAGTTTGATAAATTGGGTTTTGCAGAGCTGTGCAGCTTTCTCAGAGAATAACAGCTCAATATAACTCAGCATCAATACTTTCCTTTTCATGCATTTTGTCTTAATAACAGTCTGAAAAATAAAGAGATAGGAAGGTGGAACACTTCCCCAGATAAATCATGAATATATCTGATGTTCCGATGGTCAGGAGAATTAATGCCACAGTGAAAAAGACAAGAAGATTTATAAACGCTCCCCTTATTCCAATTTAAATCTGTAAGAAAACCACTTTATTTGGCTCTAACTGTAACTTTATTTCAGCTGTAGTCTCATCACTCTAAGACTCTGTCAGAACACACATATTGAAATGATACAACCTGATTTTCTACTTGCTGTTTCTTAGATTGTGCCTGCTTTAACAGCAATCTCGTACATAATGACTTTATTTTGTTTTAATCCCTTACATTAAGATTTAATTTAAATCTTTAATTTCTATGACTTCATTTCATCGTTATCTTAACTGAAATCTTGTAACATTACAGCTTTATTTCTGCTTTTAATCCCATTATACAATGACATCATTAAATCTAATCTTTAAAATTACTACATTTTATTTCTTTCATTCTGGTTTATTTTTGTCAAATCTTCACAACCTTATTCCACTTTGATCTCAAACATTAAAATAGTTTTCAAGCTTCAATCTCTTACCATTAGAATTTAATCTGACTTTACTGTCCCACATCAAAACTTTAGTTTTTACTTTAATCCTGTAAACTGTAATCCTGTATCCTTGAATTATTTTCATCTCTTAGTTAAAAATATAAAAATACTTCTTTGGACTTTAATCCTATACATTATTACTTTTTTTTCCTTCCTAAGTGACCTTGAAAAAATCTCACTTCTTCATATATTCCTGACTTTAATCCATCATTTAAAATGAGATTATCAACATTACTAAAAGTTATTTCTAAATGCTATTTCTCAGCGTCCTGATCGAGTCGGACTGGACTGGATTGATTTCCGCCACATTGACGTCTCTACAACACTTCTCTCTGAAGTGTTTTTGAAATGTTTACTGGCTACCTCAGGCTCCTTCATTCAGTATTAACAGAGGTTTCATTTACCTGCTGTGGAGGAGTCTGGATTGCTGGAGCTAAGACGGAGCAGAGACACAGCACAGCAGAGCCAGAGAAAAAACCATCAGCTCCAACATGACAGAGCAGAGAAAACAAATCTAGGAGAAGTTCCCCATCAGGGAGAGTCACCAGCTAAACCACACTCTGTCCCCCAAAGCTAACAAAAAACAGGTTCTTATTTTCTTCTTTATCTTACAGGTGGAAAAACTCTTTAAAATTACGGCCACTCCTTCAACTATGAAGGAAACCAGATTTCACACTGAAGGAACCCAAGCTGACATTATTGAGAGTAAATCTAAACCCTACCCTCAGGTTCCTCCAGCCCACATTGCCTTCTCAGCCTTCAGGTCTTACCTGCGTCCCTGGAGAGCTGCACGAAGGCATCCACTCCCTTCTCCCCGTAGCTGCCCTCAGAGGCCACGGTGGAGACGTAGTTCCAGCCCATTGTCTTCACGATGTCCACCATCGCCTGAGCCTGGAAACTGTCTGGAGGAACCACCCGAGAGAAGAAGTCGTATCGCCGGTCGTCGCTGAGCTCCGGAGCAGTGGAGGCGTAGCTGATCTGAGGGATCTGTAGAAGGAGAGAGAGAACATGAGGAGAGGGTGGTGTCAGTCAGCTGCTGAACACAGGAAGACAGGAAGTCCCAGATGGAAACAGAGTTTTTGACATGTTGCGGCAAAACACATGATGAGTTCTGTCTCTCTTTAGACCACCATCAATACCACTCCAAAAAAGAGAGTGTACTGTTCCTTTAACAAGCTGACCTGACAAGGATCAAACTAAAAGTTTGTCACTACAGAGATTTTAAATCCTCAGCAGCATGTCGGCATGTTTGGAGAACCAGAAGACATCATGACAGTCCTAAAATTTAGAGTTCCACTTTACCAACAGAGATCCAACACAATCACAAAAGCAAACAGCCTTAAACAGGGTCTACTCTGCTTCCTTCTATCATAAACATGAATATTATGTACCAATGCTGGATGTTCAGACTGACTGTGCCCGGATCTTCAAACCTTTACATATTCACCTGTTGTAGAAATCCATGAATCTGTCTGTAAACTGATCCAAACACCAGGCTCTAAAAATAACACCAGATCATGGTGTCCTAAAACGATGATGTCATCATATAAGGATCTCCTGGTTCATGACGCATTAAAGGTCTGCCCATAGCCCCTCCCCGAACAGGCCCTCAGAGAGCTGGCCAATCAGAGTGAAGGGGGTTTGTGGGTCAGGGAGTCTTAAAGAGACAGCAGCCAAAACAAGTTGATTCAGACAGAGGCTGAAATAAGAGTTTATAAAGAATAAGAGATAAGAAGATTAACTTGAGCTGTGAATTGTGTAAAGATGCTACGGGGTCACCAGAGGGACAAAGTAAAGAGTAGAAAAAGCCCAATACTCCCTCTTTCAGCTGCAGGAAGGACTGGATGCTGGTGCAAACATTAACTTTATTTAACCTGCCTGCAGAATCTGTGATCCTGTGTTTTACAGACAGTGTTAACATTTTTTTTTTCTGACTGTTTTTCTTTTTTCCTTGAGACATGCTAAGATTTGAACTAGATTTGAACTAACTGGATCTTTAAGTCTTGGATCAAAAACTCCTTTTAGACGGAGGAACTCCTGGTTTCTGTTGATCTTTCATGGCTTTCAGACTCAGTCCAACATCTTCAGAACTCTCCTCTGTTGTAGCATTCCAAAAAAGGACTCTGCTCTCTCATCTGAAGTACTCATCTTGTACTGCACAAGCCACTGTGTGTGTGTGTGTTGGGGGGAGGGGGGGTTTAGATACAGCATCCCTCCCTGAAGGCCAGATAAGGTGTCCTTTGTGGCTTGTTGACTCAGGAGCCATAAAAGCTTAAATGCATCTCAGGGACAGAGGAGACGCTCTGTGAGTCTTTCTCTCTGTGAGTCTTTCTCTCTGTGAGTCTTTCTCTCTGTGAGTCTTTCTCTCTGTGAGTCTTTCTCTATGTGAGTCTCTCTGTGAGTCTCTCTGTGAGTCTCTCTGTGAGTCTCTCTGTGAGTCTCTATGTGAGTCTCTCTGTGAGTCTCTATGTGAGTCTCTATGTGAGTCTCTATGTGAGTCTCTATGTGAGTCTCTCTGTGAGTCTCTCTGTGAGTCTCTATGTGAGTCTCTCTGTGAGTCTCTCTGTGAGTCTCTATGTGAGTCTCTCTGTGAGTCTCTATGTGAGTCTCTATGTGAGTCTCTCTGTGAGTCTCTATGTGAGTCTCTCTGTGAGTCTTTCTCTCTGTGAGTCTTTCTCTCTGTGAGTCTCTCTGTGAGTCTTTCTCTCTGTGAGTCTTTCTCTCTGTGAGTCTCTATGTGAGTCTCTATGTGAGTCTCTATGTGAGTCTCTCTGTGAGTCTCTATGTGAGTCTCTCTGTGAGTCTCTCTGTGAGTCTCTCTCTCTGTGAGTCTCTATGTGAGTCTCTATGTGAGTCTCTCTGTGAGTCTCTATGTGAGTCTCTATGTGAGTCTCTCTGTGAGTCTCTCTGTGAGTCTCTATGTGAGTCTCTCTGTGAGTCTCTATGTGAGTCTCTATGTGAGTCTCTCTGTGAGTCTCTATGTGAGTCTCTCTGTGAGTCTTTCTCTCTGTGAGTCTTTCTCTCTGTGAGTCTCTCTGTGAGTCTTTCTCTCTCTGAGTCTTTCTCTCTGTGAGTCTTTCTCTCTGTGAGTCTCTATGTGAGTCTCTCTGTGAGTCTCTCTGTGAGTCTTTCTCTCTGTGAGTCTTTCTCTCTCTGAGTCTTTCTCTCTGTGAGTCTTTCTCTCTGTGAGTCTTTCTCTCTGTGAGTCTTTCTCTATGTGAGTCTCTCTGTGAGTCTCTCTGTGAGTCTCTCTGTGAGTCTCTCTGTGAGTCTCTCTGTGAGTCTCTATGTGAGTCTCTATGTGAGTCTCTCTGTGAGTCTCTCTGTGAGTCTCTCTGTGAGTCTCTCTGTGAGTCTCTATGTGAGTCTCTCTGTGAGTCTCTCTGTGAGTCTCTCTGTGAGTCTCTCTGTGAGTCTCTCTGTGAGTCTCTCTGTGAGTCTCTCTGTGAGTCTCTCTGTGAGTCTCTCTGTGAGTCTCTATGTGAGTCTCTCTGTGAGTCTCTATGTGAGTCTCTCTGTGAGTCTCTATGTGAGTCTCTCTGTGAGTCTCTCTGTGAGTCTCTCTGTGAGTCTCTATGTGAGTCTCTCTGTGAGTCTCTCTGTGAGTCTCTCTGTGAGTCTCTCTGTGAGTCTCTATGTGAGTCTCTCTGTGAGTCTCTATGTGAGTCTCTCTGTGAGTCTCTATGTGAGTCTCTCTGTGAGTCTCTATGTGAGTCTCTCTGTGAGTCTCTCTGTGAGTCTCTATGTGAGTCTCTATGTGAGTCTCTCTGTGAGTCTCTCTGTGAGTCTCTCTGTGAGTCTCTATGTGAGTCTCTCTGTGAGTCTTTCTCTCTGTGAGTCTTTCTCTCTGTGAGTCTCTCTGTGAGTCTTTCTCTCTCTGAGTCTTTCTCTCTGTGAGTCTCTGTGAGTCTTTCTCTCTGTGAGTCTCTCTGTGAGTCTTTCTCTCTCTGAGTCTTTCTCTCTGTGAGTCTCTGTGAGTCTTTCTCTCTGAGTCTTTCTCTCTGTGAGTCTTTCTCTCTCTGAGTCTTTCTCTCTGTGAGTCTCTGTGAGTCTTTCTCTCGCTGAGTGTCTCTGTGAGTCTTTCTCTCTGTGAGTGTCTCTCTCTCTCTTATTGAAAAGTGGATGTTTGGTGCATGTGCAGAGTTTCTGTGTTGACAGTGAATATATGAATCCTGCGTTGAGGTTACAGCTCAGAGGCCTGTGGTTAAAATCAGAGTTTGCAGAGAAACGGAGAGTGAAAATGAGCTGCTGATTGTGTTCCAGTCTCTTCACTTAGTGAGGAAAAAAAGGGGGGGGGTGGCGATGGGGGGAAGCAGTGCTGTAAATGACATTTTTAAAATCCAATTCCCCATCAGACATTTTTATTTTGGAGGGAAAAACAGAAATGATAAGCCTTGATTGATGCTGTGTGTGACGCTGTGTCAGGATTTAACCATCTACTGCAGTTCTCCCGTTTGGCTCAGCTTGACTCTGCTTGGCTTGGTACACTTCAGACTTGACTCAAACCAAAGGCTAATTGGAAGAAAATATCAAGCAGAGGGATTTACACCTTTAAGAGCTCCTCTGAGGTCCTCCTGAGGGACAGACTTAATTTTTACTGACCATTAGTGCAGAGCAGAGATCAGGTAGTCCTGACCTCTCACACACTCACACACTCACACACTCTGTGTTAGAGAGAAAGCCTTTAGTTTGTCAGGAGTCAAACTCATCTCTAACAAACAGGAAATCACATGGACATATGGCTGTCAGAAACAATCTTTACTGAAATATATGGGATTTCAAATTCACCGTCCTGAAACTTGATACAAAAGTCTCTCCTCAAAGCGTGCTCTTCAGGATAACCAGGGGGATTTTCCTGCACCAACAGCTCAGGGAGTGTCCTGCTGTGTTCACGCTTCCCTGTGGACTGTCACAGGAAACGAAGGAAGCACAACAAACCAAACATGAAGCACAACGTCAGACAGATGTGAGAAACTGGGGACCAGCTTGCTGACCTCAGTAGATGTACAGGCACCCCACCCACAGCGCGCCTCAACATTTTAACACCCATTAATGTCTTTTCTTGTTTACCTGTTCTGCTTATGCTTGCAGATGATAACGGTTTATTGAATCCCTCCATACCTGTCAAAAAATACACTTGGTACTCTATCTCTACTTAACATGAACAACCCACCATGTCCGTTACAGCATCAACGTGAAAAACCAGGATGTGTTTGCAGGTATGCTGTTGTGTCAATGCAACAGTGATCTCTGGTTCTGGCTCCACCGTTGTGAGATCCGAACTCCACCCCCTCACATGCTTCACAGGATTAACTAATGAATCACGGGTGACGTTTGTCACTCTAAACCATAGCTCAACTGGTAGATATCAGATGCTCTCTTCAGCGTGAGACATCAGGGGTGTGGCGTGAGAGCGTGTGAAGCCAATGAAATGTGTGTGTCTCACGGCCAATGTGTGAGTGTTGCCAGCTATGGGATGAACCATTTAGCTTAACAGCTAACACGTGCACCAGGTGCTGTGATCTGAATGAGGGTAACTTGGATATAAATAGCGTCTTTCCAGGAACCCAAGGCCACTTCTTACAAAGGTGATAAAGAAACAGCAGAAGACGGAGGAGCACTGTGAGGTACAGTGGGGCCTGACCATTGTCACATTTGTAGGTGAGGATGGGGGACTTGATGTGGAGCCTGTGGAATTGAAAGGTGGAGTCGTGGAGTACTGTACGAACTGGACTCTGTTCAGTGCAGTATCTGGGAGCCCAATCAGAACCTCATTACAGTAGTTCAGGCAGGAAGTGATGAAGGCATTAATGAGGGTCCCTGCCACGGGGTAAGGGGGTGAGGGCTGAAGGGTGGAGTCCAGAATGACATCTGGTAAACTGGAAGCTTATAATGAGGAACATAAATATAGTTAGGTTTTTGGACGTCCCGATCAGCATTTTTTTTTTTTGCCCCAATCCATTTAATGCAAACTGACTTGAATATCTATGCTAGTCCTTGACCACAAAGCAGCACTTTGTGACTGCAGGGTTACTAAGACCACACTCCCATCATGCACTGTGCATGATGTCAGCAGCACAAGATCATTAAGGGCACCCCCTGAGGATGACAGGAAGTCAGGGAAGCTCTGATTAAACAGTTCATAACTATTTCAAATTTCAAAGGCTGAACTTCCCATAGAGTGCTCCTGCCCCTCCCTAATCTGGACTGAAGCATGAATTTTCACCCAGCAGCCCAAGAGCTCCCTGCTGCTGTTCTGATGTGTCTGTCAGAGGAGGTGTGGTTGTCAAGAACAGCCACTTTCTGCTTCAGACCTGACAACCTGATGTCTCCTCCAGCAGGTCAGGTATCAGACCTGGCTCAGGTGTGTTTGTGGTGACAGCAGGTGTTCTCCAGAAGTGGCCGTTCTGTCGGATCTCATTCTATGTAGTGAGGACAGCTGTATGCCCGTCCTCAGGCTGCCACTTCTGCCTCAGAGACAGCTGCTCGTCACAGGGTGAGCTTCACAGATCACTGAGGCACATACTGCAGCCATCATGGCGATGGGCTGCACTCTCCTTTTTCTATCATTGTTCTGACATTTGAACACACACACAGAACACAGCTCTGATGGAGTGTGATGGACACTGAAGACGGGCTGATGGCAGCTGCTGGAGGCTGGACTACTGTCCTGCCCTTCACTGAGACAGAGAGACACACAGGGAACAATGGAAGAGAACAGGAAGACCAGAGAAAAAATACATGGTCTGAATCAGAACAGACTAAAGGAGGAGGAGAAGGACGAGTCCAGTGTCCACACAGACCATTAGTGTGTGACTTCAGGGACAGGAACCACCTACGTACCATGAGGATGCTCTGAAGAGGCTGATGTCACGCCTGAGGAGGAGAACGCCAAGCAGTGATGGGCTACAAAAAAGAGAGAGGCCACAAAAAGCCTTCTCTGCAAACAGGACTGACATAAATTTATCACAGAGCAACAGAAGCTTCTGATTTTCTTCTGTTTGATTGATTGATCAATTGACATCAAAACCTTGAGCTGAAACTAAAATCAAACATCCACCAGATATATAGAGAAGACTAACACTCCCTCTGGAGTCACTCTGACTGGCCAGCTCTCTGGAGGTTTGTCAGGGAGTGGGGTTATGGGCAGACCTTGTTGTTTGAGGCCCCAACATGAAGATCTGTTGCTATTTTTAGAAGTGGGCAGTTTTAAAGATTTCTACAACAAATGACTGTTAGGGATGAGCGAGTACACCATTATCTGTATCTGTATCTGTTTATCCATCCATATTATCCGTATCCGTACTCGTAGGAGGCGGGGCCTAAATCAGAAGTGGGCGCGTTTTGTCCGAAATGGGCGGGGCTTAAATCTGATCATTATTTTAAGTCTGAAACTGGCAAGAATTGATTTGAAATGTCTATATTTATTTTCAGCTATGTATTATGTACAACTGGTAAAATGTGTATGTAGTGGTGTGAAAGACTGTCTCTTTATTTATGATCTGTGTAAATTTAATAGGTGATTTGTGCAAACATTCAGTGGCAAAAAAAATACAAAATCTGCCTTGTTGTTCACTGTATTTTCAAAAACACTGTGCTCAGAATGGGCAAAGCTTTCCAACCAACTTTCTCACCAGCCAAACTAAAATCATACAGCCAGTTAATAAAAAAAAAAAAGACCGACGTGGAGAAACTAGGGGGGCACGCGACACAAGGAGTTTACAGCTTTAAGCCTTCAAATGCGTTGCGTGTACGTTGCAAAACAGTTAATCAAGTAACTGTAAATATAAAAAAAGAACTAAAGAGATGCGAGACAACGAAAACCTTAAAAAAACGGTCCCGAATTGAAGCAAGAGGCACTGACCAGCGCGACACGAGCCGTTTTCAGCCCCGTCTTGTCACATGCATCGCGTATGACAGGAAATACGTTCAAGAAGTAACTTTGAATACCAAACAAACCTCAATAGAGACGAGCAGAAGAAAACTGAGTGAGTAGAACAGAGATTAGAGCAACTTAAACTACAGTCAACTCAAGCAAGCAAGAGAAGTAGTCGCTGTCACTCGCTCTGTGTGTGTGTGAAAGAGGAGAGCAGGCACCTCCAGCATTGCCAGATGGGAAATATAAAATTATCGTATTTTGGGGGAAATTATCGTACACCCGACAAAATAATCAAAATAACTGATAATGACCAAAACAACTGTCTTATTGTTGCGTGAAAATCCCAATTGATCCCTCTGTTTAGTGTCCTACAGGCACTTTTGTGAGCATTCATCGCCCTGCCCCACATCAGCAGCGTTTGATCAGCAGCTCGAGGCTCCGGTGCTCATTTTTCTCTCAACTGACTGACTTCCTCCTGACGGAGCTCCTACGACCGTGATTGGCTGTCAATCGTTCTGTGACGAATGACACTGAAACTATGATTGGCTGGAAACGTCACATGATATAAGATGCATTTAGGGTTTACAGATAAATCCGTCAGACTGGGGTAAATCTGTAACAACCACACGAAATTGTCAAATTATCGTACATTTAGCCTTTTTTGGAATTATTGATCGTACAGAGGGCTTAATTAGCGTACAAATACGATAATTATCGTACGTCTGGCAACGCTGGGCACCTCCTCGCTGCAGCATGTGGGTGCAGGGAGGGGGGTGTGCTGTGTGTG